>JAAMPD010003164.1:0-11095 GCA_025266255.1 Trissolcus basalis
CTCCGACTCAGGAGTGATGATTCATTGAAAATCGTTTCGCAATCCGTCGTGTTTTCCAAGAAGCGAGAGTCGGTTTTTTTTCTCTCTCGCTGATGTTTATTATCACTCTTGCGATTATTCAGCTGATCGCGGTCTCTATCGAACGTGCTGCTTTGTCGATCGGTTGATCTTTGTTTTAAAACTCTCAATGAAAATTTGATTGTCGCATATTTTAATGGTCGCTCTTAGGGATGGACGATTAATGACTGTAACGATTAATCAATCACTTTTTTACAAATTAAAAGAAACAAAATTTTAACCAGAATTGATGCATAATTTGCAAATTTTTTTTACGAGCTGTATTGTTCAAATATTACTCATAATTGTCCGTCTTTCCATAAAATGTAAGTCAGAAAAAGTGAAATCGCCGACAAGAATAAAGATGAGAAAAAAAAATTAATAGTCCAAATAATGAACCTTGTTTAGAAAAATTAAAGTTTTATATTAATCGTAATCAAAATCGCCTATCCCTTGTTGCTCTTCTTATTTACAGTTAAAGCTGGTGCTAAATGGTTGGATCCTCGGCTGCGATTTGCGACGCGAGATTGGCAAACTTTTTGACGTAATCCACGCTGTTCTCGCCCATGAGACACTGCATGTTTGATATCACCTGAAACAATTAATAGAAATTATTACCAACGCGGCCATTAAATCGTAAATTGTAACGCACTTTATGGCAATCAAAATGACAATTAGGCATTAATGAACAGCGAAATTAATTCAGCGAAATAAAAAATGCTAATTGACGCTGTAAACGTGTTTTTGAACGTTTAATGGTCGAGTGAAAAAAAAATGTTTTAATAACGCGCGGTACAAAAAAAGGTATTTATTAATTGCGAATTGAGAATGTAAGTTCGTCTTCTTTTTTACACGAATTGTCTGATAAAGTTGTACAGTAATTTTCGTTTTCAATCATCCCGATTTGTTTTGAAGGATTTATAAAATCACAGTGCAGCACGTTTTTGTAAAAACGTGCGATTTTTTTCCTTCCCCTTTTGACAGGATAATGTGCATCAATTACTTGATTTATGGTAATTCTTTTTTATCCAAACTAATCTGAGAGAAAAAATTTTTTCTTTGTTATAGATTGGCTAGCGTTTTAGTCTGATACTCCTTTTTTTTCTCCTTTTCTTTTTCATCAGTTTTACTTTTATTGCAGAAAAAATGTGCTCAATGATTGTTTACATGGTACTAATTATGACATAATTTCTTTATACCGTTTCATCAAATAATTTGCCGAGGTTTGTTAAAAAAAAAATGTTTACATAATTTTTATAAATAAAAATCAAACAACACAGAATCGCAGTTTCAAAGTTTCAAAAAAATTTGAAAAATTACAATAATTTACGGCTTCGGGATAGAATTATGCAATTTTCAGTTTTATAAATAAAAGTTGCTGATAATGACTGATGATAAGCAAATTCTGTTTGTGAAGTGAATTCGAAAAAAGTTGCTTACATCTGACGGGGGTTTCACTATATGTATCGTAGAGTCCGCGTGGCTTTGTGTTATTACTTTTACCGGTGATTCAAGCTGGCCCAAAAAACTGCTCAGAGAGAAGTCTGCAACCTAAAAATAAAGTATCATTTCAGTAACTCGTCTTTCCTTAAACTTGTTCATCTTTCTAATCTCAATTAAAACATAAAAAATGATATCAATAGAAAAAAACAAGGGAATTCCATGCAAACGTAGAACTTGCACATTTATCTTTCCAAAGTAAACACTAGTTGCGAAATGCGGAAACGATTTATCTTTCATATATGCTGGTAGCATTAAAAAAGCTCTGAATTTTTATCAGCATTATCTAACTAATTTTATTTATCGAGGGGGCAAATGTTTGTTTTATTTACTTCGCTGTTTAGCCACTGGTGCTCTCCTTCTTTGAGGATTTGCGACGCGCTCATATAAATCGAGTTGGTTGCTTTCGTTGAATCATTTATCTCAAGCACTCCGTTTAAAAAGCTGTGCTCCTCGATATCTTTCGATCTGTTTTGATACATTGACTAGAATGCACGGTGAACTTTCAGCCGGACTCATAGTGTCCACAGAAATACTTGGGACCTCCGCCGACATGGTCGTATCTTGCACGACCGGCAGTGTTCTCTGAACTATCAAATTTCTAGGCCTTACAGTTACGTCCTCTTCTACAAAAACGACTTTTGAATTTACTGAAAAAAATCATTATAATTATATCAATCAAGATTACATTAATCAACAAAATTTAAAGAGGAAAGATTCAATTTTTCTTACAGCCATTTGACTCTCAAAAGCATCCGTAACTCCAACCTTATGATATCCAAGTGGAATCAGTGGTCTTTTGAAATTTGAGTTCACCCTGGCAGAGACGACCGTTTCATTGCTTGCAGAAACATTGTCATAAATCTGAAATTATATTAAGGATAACTTTCCAAGACAAAAATTAGGGTTTCAAAGATTGTATTCAATGTCTACCTTGCTAGCGCCATAACTGTGTTTCGCCAGAGAGAGTAACTTTCTTAGAGCAGAGCACAAACTATCATCTCTCGATTGAGGCGTGTCCCACCAATATTCTAAAGTTATGTTTGAGTCTTGTCCAAACTAAAAATACAGTAAATCATTTAATTATGAATTTCAGAAGATCTTTGAAGATTTTTGAAGAACAAAAGCTAAATATATGTACCATTAAAAACAAATCACCAACAGTAATTGTGTTGATTTCCTCAGCGTTCCATCCTTTTCGTATTCTTTCAATTGTTTCTCTACCAGGAAACGTTTTCATGCACTTGAACCCATTTTTGGCTGTGGATTCGTGACCTGCTTTATCAGTTGCTCCGGAAGCAGGTTTTTCCGAACCAGATTCGACAGCATCGATGTCACTGCTATTCTCAGCGTTCGAGACCGTCTCATCCGCCAAATTTTTGGCTCTTTTGTCAGTTTTATACCTCTTGATGCCCTTTCGACCAACACCTTTAATATATTGCATCGAACCCAAAAGCTCCACTCGTGAACTCTTCAGCCCCAACCGCTTCTCGTGCGAATTCAAACTCACACTGTTGCTTGTTAGACACTCGCCCAAGTTCACTTCGGGCAAAGTGATTTTACACCTCTCGGGCGGTGCCAGACGCAACAGCAGTCGATTGTTGTTTTCGGTGTCAACCATCGTTTTGTCAATGTCGGATCCCTGAATTTAAAATCAATGTAAGGAAATATTATGCTAATTATTTACAAGAAACATTTTTCAACATATTTCATGAGGTAGAAAAACATTGTGAAGTTAATGGTTAAAGTTTCACAACAATGGGGATACACAAATTGAATTTGAACAAGTTGAAAACTGATATAAGTTTGACATTTTAACTTTAGTCGTATTATTTGTCACAGTTTTGTAATTTTGAAAATTAAAAAAATTTTATTTTAGCGATGACAAAAATATTTTTAAATTTGAAGGATACGGGTTTATATTTAACAGGCTGCCATCTTTGTTGTAAGAATTTCAAAATGGTTGACACGCGTCGTTGGATGGGTGCTAGTAAACGCACCCTGGGGTTCATCGACAATGTCTGAACTTGCCACCAGGCTCTGTTGTTCCCAGGTCGCAGTTCAATAGTTACTTTGGAAGGCAGTTTGATATCCTCTTGCCAATCTGAAATTTCAATTATCTTTAAATACCACGAGTATTTTATAAACCTTCAATCCTCTAAATAAAAAAAACATTAATCTTCAATCTTGTTTTTTTATCTTTTACCTTCCATCTGATTTAATTTTCTCAGTGCTCTACAGATTGGCGTTTTGATTCTCATGGTCTTGCCGCGAAATCGCACCTGAGTAGAACCCCAGTAAACAAGTTCATTTAACTTCATCTGAACTTTTTCATGGGTTCTTGGCAGTTTTCGTCGTAGTTCTCCATAGTTTATTAGGCCGTACAACTCTTGTGAAGTTTTCTTTACATCTGAAAATGAAACATTGTTCTCGTCATTTCGTTTTAATTAATCAAAATAAAAAAAATGTACTGCAAAAAAAGATTAATCTGAACCTTCGGAAAACTTGAGATGTTTAGATATTTTGAGCCACGTCCTGTAATAAAAATGTCGGATCTGTTCCTTGTTTTTGATCATGTTCTCAGGCAAGCCACGTTTCTTTCCTTGAATTTGGAAGTAGTTTTGCAAGGCATCAAAATCTTTCCCATACTCGCTGACGGCTTTAAAAAAAGTGTTTTTGTCCTCCATTGACCATAACTCGCACGACCTTTTGAGCGACCGCACAATTTTGGCTTCTGGATCTTCATCTTTTGAATCTAAAAAATATTAATGAGTTACTATTTCAATTATTTTTGTATTAAGCTACAATGATTTTTTTTCTGACTTTATAGAAGTTATTTATTTTAAGACAAGACTAGAGTATAACGGTAAACGAGAATTTAACATAACTACACAAAGATATAGCATAAGCGGAAAAGCATCTTCATCTAAGTTAATGACAACATGAATATCTTTTACTATATTTGCGTTCAGTTTAAGTTTATCAAAAAAATGATGATCATTTTTTAAAACTGAAATTAAACAATAAAATATGAAATAAAGTAAAACAAACATTTATAATTTAATATTTGGTGATTTATCTGTTTAAGAGAAAAATTTGCAAAACCGTGAAACGATCTGGTTATTAAATTAAAGAAATGTATAAGATCTGAATAATTAACAACAGATTTTTGACAACACTGATAAGAGATCCATAAATTTCGATATTAAAATGTTCTGTTCATTTTTCTGCTGTTTTATGGATAAATAGAACATATTTATGTAGATTTTAAAACGTAAATGAAGATGCTGGTACCTCTATGCTATATTTCTGTTATATTGCCGTATAACTACGTTATATTTTCGTATACTGTCATTTAGACACTGCTCACTTATTTATTTGTATTTAGTGAATGCAAACAATCCTACAAATACAAAATTTTTAAACCCTAACATAAGATGGGAGTTACATTTCTTCCATTTATCTTTCAGCGTTTTTGTTTTTGTTTTTTTCCTACTCAGTTTTACTTAAATTACTTAAATCGTGACTATAATCCAAATGAAATCAGGATTTGACTGCGATGGTGAAACCAAAAAGTAAACAAAGTATTTTTAAATGTAAACAAACTCTAAAAATAACCTCAATCCATAAAATTAGATCAACAAACAACAATTTTTATACCCAACGTTTGTAAACACAGTCGTTGCAAAAAATGATTTTTTGGTATGAACGGCGTTTATAAACTGTTTACAAAGAATATTTTGCATTAAAAAGACAAATTTCAGTTTCTATATTTCAGATGAAATGGACCAAATAGAAGATCATCAATACTAAACAAAAACAAGTGGATGAAAACAAAAATGGTAGCTTGTACCTTTCTTATCGGGTTGAGTTGGTTCGGCGTTGTCAAGTTTGATCTTTTTGTTGCCTCGGACGACCTTGACCCCGGAACTTTTGGTCTCCGATGCAGTTTTTGGTGTTTCCGGGGTGGCTTGTGGTTTCTCAGGCTCGTCTTTTTTGGGTTGGGACTCGGGTTTGGCGTCGCACTCCATCGCACTTCTACAGCCAAAAGCAGAGTCAATCAAGCCGAGGACGCTGACGAGATCAACATCTTTGCTCGGTGATCACGCGTCCCAGGAATCCAACCACAAACAACAGCGGCGCAGATGACAACTCGCACTCAGTCACTGCAAGCCAACATAACAGAGCGTTTGCACTAATCAACTGCTTTGTGTACAAGTTACACGTGCATAACATTTTTAAAGGTCCACAAGTGTAATGTCATTTTCCACATACTACTTCAGCGCCGCCTACTCCAACTTCAACACTAACTCCCCATTTTCATTTGTTTGTCTTTTCTCAACTATTATTGTTGTGTCTTTTTGGTAAATTCCCTTATCATCATTGTTTGACATTCTATTTTTTAAATATTAATTTTGATGTGATAATTCTGTGATTTACAAAAATTACTTTACTTTTGTAAATAAAAATGAAATAGTACACTTTTATAAATATGATAATGTTTTGTGTTTTTCTTTTTTTCGGTTTAAAAAATAGTTTATCTTTTTTTTGAACTGTTATAAAAGAGTTATATTTTTGATATTATTTTTTGATATAAAAAATTGCAAGTAGGGGTGGATGTGTCAACTGAATCAAAGCGCTCTCGTGTTTCTCTACCATAACAAAGCGCTACCGAACTATCCGTTTCTTTCGCAAAGCTTCAACAAGAAAGAGAACGAAATAGTGTAGTGCAACATTTGGAATCAAATCAAGCTGAATCTTTTGTATTTGCTGGGTTTGTTGTTTGGTTGAGGCAACAAGCTTTTCTCTCTTCGCTTACACCAATCAGTTTTCGCAGATAACCTTTAATTTAACGCAGCATTTCCAAGCATTGTCGATGATAACTACACCGGTTATATCAAAACTCTGCTGATAAAAGACCTGGTGAGGTAAAATTCCATGCTTTTCATTGTTCAACATTTGTTTTCACTGCTTGATTTGTCTGTTTTCAAATTTGAATACCAATCAATGAATAATCCATGAGATAAACATGCACGGACTTTTTCTTTGGATAATATGACAAATAATTACTTAATTAACTTTAATTGTTTTCAAACTTGTTAGACAGTTAGCAATTTTTTTCTATTTTAGATATTGTATGTTGATTTTGTAGAGAAGTTAATTCGTGGATTTTGTTTCTTTTAAGGCTTGTTAAAATGAAGCGGTTCAAAAAAGCTCAAGCTCAGGACAGAGCTGCCATAAAAAACACCTGGAAGCCAACAACATTGTATATTCCAGCAGTGATGATGAGGATCTCAATGAAGAAACTTTGCAGCAAACGGTGGACAAAGTATTCATCAATTATCAAAACGATGGAGCTGACACGGAAAAAATTTTGTCTTACTTGACGGACGTTTGTCATTCTGGCGCTTCAATTTGTCTTGTTTGCATTTCTTCAGTGAAAAAAGGCGATGCTGTAAATATTTTTGTCTATTTGGCTATACAATATTTCTAGAAAATCATCTTCTATCTGTAAATTTCATTTATATGCAATTTTTTCAGATTTGGAGTTGCTCCACTTGTTACTCATTTTTACATCTGCCATGTATTCAACATTGGATCAGAGACAGTTTGACTTACAAAAAAGAAAAAGGCATAAAGCCTCTCTGGGCTTGGTAAGAGAAAAAAATTATTATTCAAATAAAAATCAAACAAAAAAATTAAAGAATCAAAATTTAAATTTCTTCAAATATTTAAAATTATAAATGGCTGAGCTTTAAGATGTGTTGAATCTATTTTTCCTTGAAAGCGAAAAAACAATCACAGAATATAAATTTTGTAAATTATAATTTTGTACAGTACAATGTTAAATACCAAAATGATAATAAAATATTTATATTTAAATTGTTCTTGTCCAGATTTGAAACTAAAAAAGGCTATAGCCAATGTTGACAATCAAATGAAAAATTCATTTAATTTAGTTTGGATCAACTGCATTTAGCATACTGTTTTTTATCACTGTTAATTTGAATTGAAATACTTCAATTGAAGTGTATTAAACTATATCGAAATAATATATCATTAAATAATTGGATTACTTCAATTAAAATTTATGATTTGCACTTTCCTGGTTCTATAAAAAATCTTTCACTTATAAAAATGATGAAGCAAACAAGCATTTTATAATTTGTTTTCATACTTCTAAATGGTATTAATTTTGATTGAATTATTTATAGCCCAAAATGTCGAATGGAATATGAAGAATCAGAAATTCCAAACCGTTACTACTGTTTTTGTGGGAAGACCGAAGATCCACCATATCAGCCATGGAACCTGCCACACTCATGTGGCGAGTTATGTGGCAAGTTGCTGCAGCCCAAGTGCGGTCACAAGTGTACACTTCTTTGTCATCCAGGACCGTGTCCTCCATGTCCGAAAATAGTCTCCACACCCTGTTACTGCAAGAAACAGCCAGAAAAGCCTCGCAGGTGCAGTTCCAAAGAGTGGAGTTGCGGCAGCGCATGCGGTGCTGCGCTTCCCTGCGGTCATGCTTGCCAAGCTCTTTGTCACCCTGGATCTTGTCCCCCGTGCACCGAGACGTCGAACGTCTCTTGTAACTGCGGAGCCAAAAAGGAAGTGAAACTTTGTAGCGAACGTGACTGGAGATGCGAGCGAGCTTGCAACAGAAAACTCAACTGCAATGTGCACAGTTGCGAAGGGATTTGCCATCGTCAGAATGACTGCGGACCTTGTCCTTTTGAAAAAAATCGCACCTGCCCGTGTGGTAAGAAGAAGTATGCGATATCGTGCAAACAACAGACGACGCCCACTTGCGGCGATACTTGCGGAAAACTGTTGGACTGCAAGGCTCACTTTTGTAACATGAGATGTCACACGGACAAGTGCGGTCAATGCATACAGGTTCGATATTCAATATGGTTTAGAAAAATAGCATTTTGTTTGAATAACTGTAGATAAATCACGTTTTCAAAACACGAATATATCCTACTTTTTTCATTAATCGAAAAGAAAGTAGCAAAACTTTGCGAAAAATGTATTTATTTTTCGTACTGAAATTGATGTGCTTATGAGGCACTTTTTTATTACATGTTAAAAAAATGTTATCCGTTTTATTGATACAGCTTTATTTCATTTATGACGTATTTATTTTCAGGTTGTAAAGAAAGTTTGCCGATGTGAAAGCTTCAGCAAAGAAGTGGCATGTGGAAAAGAATTTCACTGCAATAAAAAGTGTACCCAGATGAGGCTTTGTGGACGACACCCCTGCAACAAAAAATGTTGTGACTGCCTGATTAAAAACAATTTTAACGTTTGCGAGAAAACTTGTGACAACACGCTTAATTGTCGTAAGCATAAGTGTTCAGCCCCGTGCCATAGCGGGCCTTGTTATCCTTGTCCCAGGATTGTAGTCATTCAGTGTCGATGTGGAGGGAGCAAAATCTCCGTCCCTTGCGGCACAGTCAAAAAGATCAAACCACCGCCATGCAACAGAATGTGCAAAATCCCTCCGATTTGTCACCACCTAAAAAGAGAATCCCACAAGTGTCATCAGGGAGCTTGTCCACCTTGCAAAAAAATTTGTGCGATCAAACTTAGGTGCGGCCATACTTGTCCCGCTGTTTGTCATACAAAAATTTGGATGAAGGTGAAAAAAATATAAAGTTAATTTAAAAATAATAGAAAAGAAAGATGTCTGAATTGAATAATTACACTTTTATTTGTTTGCAGGTAAAAGTTAACGGTGTTACTCAGCCAGTAGGTCCTTGGGACACACCCCAAGAAAAATGGGAACAAAAAACACTGCCCTGTCCTCCTTGCGAGGTTTCAGTCATGGTATCTTGCCTAGGAGAACACGAATGCAAACCCTGGCCCTGTCACATGGCAAAACCAACGTCTTGCTTACGGGAGTGTGGTAAACTTCTGGCATGTTCCAACCACAATTGCGAGAAATTGTGTCACAAAATTGACGACGGTTGTATGGAATGCGAGAAACCTTGCGGCCTCCCTCGACCTGTTGGTTGCACTCACAATTGTGACAAAGTTTGCCACCCTGCGCCCTGTGCTCCTTGCAGACAGATGGTCAAAGTACAATGTCACTGTGCCATCAATGTGCTTTATATCCGGTGCTCTGTGCTAACTTCCGCCAGCGATGATGAGAAACTTGAACTCTACAAATGTGGGAATCAGTGTCCAAAAAATGTGAGAATCATTTTTTATAAATGTTTGTTCGTTTGTTTATAAAATTATTTGTTGTTGAGCATTAAATTTAAATCAAATTTTTATTTTTCAGTACAAATGTGGTCACAGGTGCATTGAAAACTGCCATCCAGGTATCTGCCAGAAGGAAGAACTTTGTAACAAAAAGGTCAAGGTCTGGTGCAAATGTAAAAGAATAAAGAAAGAATTTTCTTGCAAGGCTGTTCGTGCTGGACAAGCTATGGTGAGCTGTGACGAAGTGTGCAAGCAGAAAATATCTGAAATTGAGAAAACTAAAGCTGAAGCTTTGGCAAGGAAGAAGAAAGAAGAGGAGCTGAAGAACCAAAAGGAGATAGAGCAGTTTGAGAGGAAGTTCAAGCCGAAGAAGAAAGGTCGAGATAGGCACAGGCTCGAACAAAATTCGGATGATGCCAACTCGAATCTGTATCGCGTACTAGTGACTTCTTTTGTAGTCATTCTGGCTTCGGTGATAAGCCTATTCTACTACACCAATTATGTTTTAGCTTAAACAGCTATGACATCAATTTATACATATTTATGATAAGTTTAATCATCCATTACCAAAGGAAATCTTCGCACAATTAGAACAATGTGATTTACGCAGTTTTTAGTTTAAACCTTATGACTTTATCAAATTGAAACAAATTCTTTTAAATAAAAAACAGTCAAAAACTAAGATGAAAGAGTATACATAATCAGAAATATTAAAATGTGTATCATCCACGTATGTTTTATAAATCTCACATATAGTATATGGAAACATACATGGTCCATTAGTGGACCATAGATGTATGCAGATACACTGCTGAAAAAAAAAAGGCACCCTAGCCGTAGTAAAAAAATAGGCCAAATTCAACCTGCTGTAACTTTGGCAAATTTCATCATATTTAGATGTTCTTTGATGCAAATTGAAGATTGACTCTTCCTCTTTAAGGAAATTTTAAGAAAAGTTGCAAAAGTTGAATGATTGTTATTGCAAATGACCTGTAAACAAAAAAAATTTTTTCCCAAAAAATTCACTGACTTTGGAAACGTGTAGCACAAAAAGTCGCCCCCATAACCAACTGTTTTTTTGATGGAATAAGAAAAATCGCTCTTTTCTGAACAAAATGAAAAAAAAAAGGTTTTTCTGACGAAAAATGTCAAAGTTATGGCCAATTGAAAATTGTGTAGCATTTTCGTACTTTTTTGTGCATTTCGTGTTATGTGTCAGGGAGATTTTGATGAACACAAAACATAACCGCGGAATAACACTATCATGACAAAAGCATAACAATGACAAGGGAATGTCATGACAATAGTATGGCAATGGCAAGGAATT
>JAAMPD010003165.1:0-11091 GCA_025266255.1 Trissolcus basalis
TGATACGCTACTCATCGAGTAGCCAGAATATCATCCTTATTTTTGACCTGAGTCGGGTCCCCGGAGCTTGCTCCGAACTCGACACGAGTCGTCCCTGCATTGCAGTACAGCAGGTTTCGGCTCAATAAACTCAATCAAACATAAGGGTGATATCCTGCGTTTTCCGTTTCATATAAAGTAGTTTATTTTTTGGAAAAAATTTTTTTCGGAAAAATTTTTCGAAAAATTTTTTTTCCTCGCGAAGTGTCAGTGTTGTGACCAGTTTATACCCGTGAAGAAGCTAAGTGCCATTTGAAGGAAGGAAGACGACGCCGAGCTGCAGAAGGGTAAGAATTTTTCATTTTTTCCTGAGTTACGTGCAGGACTTTGCCGAGTGGAGGATTGCCTATGTGCAGGGGCGGGTGACTTTAGCCTCACACGTTATTGTTCCCCCGAGTCTGTACTTGTCGATCTGAGGATCCTTTGCAAAGCCCGGTCGCCTCACCCGTGACCGTGTGTTCGCGCCGAAATTTATTTCTGCGTGCGCACTCTGCACTGCGCATGAAAATTTGAAAAGTTATAAGGTGAATCCAGGTCCGAGCCATCGAATGTTCTAGAACATTCTATTGCGATTTTCGACGTCAAAACGTCAAAATCCATTAGCTTCTAGAACCTTCGATGTGACGTAGGAGGATAAGCCACGCCTCCATTGCATTAACTTCCCCGCGTTTTTTTGAAAAATTTTAAGTGACCGACGTGCTACCTGAAAAGGCAGTTAGTCGGTACGTATTTCAGAGTCCCCTGCAGCCGTCCCTCTGGACAGATAGTGGTAAGTTTCTTCACGTGGTCGTGTAGTGTTGCGTTTAATTAGTCTATTTTTTTTTCTTTTTGTTTTTGTTCGCGTTTGTAATTTTTCTTATAAGTGCTCTTGATAGCGTTTGGGTGCCCTCCTGTCCGTGGTCTGTATCACCCGCGTTTCACGGGGGTCCGATTCACGCGCTATCAAGTAGCTGGAAAACGTAGAGTACTCTTTGGTCTTAGGCATCCGCACCATGACTGAACCAGTAGGCCACCTCTTGCCCAACGGTAATGTGGCAATTCCAGTTCCCGTCACTGGTGCGACCAAGTGTCCCTTCTGTTACAGGGGTGTTGCATTCCCTAACATGAAGGGGGGAGGTGTTTTCTTAAGGCACGAGGACCTAAGTAAACACTTGAAACTCCGCCACCCAGGCGTCGTCAAGCAGTTCATCTGCAGTAGGTGCGACTTCACGGACTTATCTCGCTATGCGATTAAGAAAGTGAAGAAGCACTTTGCTGAAGAGCATGGCGACGACGTGGCGGCAGGGACAGACCTCCCGGGGCCCTCGACCCACACTTCGCAAGCCGACCAGCGTCCAGGTGAGGCAATTGTGACCAGCCCTAATTCACCTGATTTTAATTCGCAGGTCTCTCGCTCTGAAGCAGATCCCTTGGTCAGTTGTGGTGCGGCAACATGTTGTACCGTCTCCACCACCCGGACGACTGCCCCATCGAGAGCCACCGTCACCAGGGCCACCAGCTCCACCAGCACCCCGGTCCGCCAGAGCCCCCGAACGTCTGCGAGCATCGCCAAGTTTCTCCAGCGTCGCTCCAAAGTGCTGGGCCAAAGTGCCTCCAACGTGGGGACAAGTGGTGGAGCAGCGTCAATGTCTGGGCGAGGGGGAACTGGAAACTCCAGTTCGACCTCCCCTGCAGCAGCGGCCGATACGCCGAGGTCTCGCGTAAGTCCCGGCTCTCAAGACACGAGAGTGACCCGCTCACGAGCGGCCCGGGCAGCGAGCCTGCCGCCCAGACAACCTGTTCCACCCCAACAAACGCTTCGAGCACCAGCTCAGCGTCCCTCGACCACCAGCCAGAGGCCACACAATGCCTCCGCCGAGGGATCCAGTGGTGGAGTAGCGTCAATGTGGAGATCCTCCGTAAGTCCTGGCTCACCAGAGTTGCTGGGAGTCAGTGCCCGTTCACGAGCGGGCCGGGCCGTGAGCTTATCTCCTCAACCTACTCCACCCCAACGCGGCCGAACACCTGCCACCTTCGCGGAGGTCGCCAGGAGGCCGACGAGGTCCAGCACCGCCTCAGCGGGCCTGCAGATGGCGACACTTCAAGTCTCGACGCCAGCACCAATGCCAACGACCACCACTGGGGGGCGATTGTCAATTCTTCGTCCCCCAAGGCTAGCCATCTGCAGCGCCGCCGCAACGCTGACGACAACGACGACGACCACTTCTGTCTGTGGCGGATCAATCCCTGCGGTCTACACCTTCACTGGGAACTCGACCAGCGCCTCCGGGTCGAGAAGCAGTGCCGCGCTCAACACCACAGCGGCACTGCTGGCCGTGCAGCCAGGCAAGAGGCCAAGCCTGGAGTCACCGGCACTTACACGTAAAAAGTGCCGGGACAATGAGGGATCTGCACGGTCCACCAGGGCATCCAGCCAGCCCCCAGCGCCACCACGACCATCAAGGTGTAGACCAGGCTCCAGCAGGGTGACTCGGGCATCATCACAACCGCCCGAGTCCAGGAGGATCGTACAGTGCCGAAGATCCTCCAGGGGAGCAAACACCAACCATGCTCCCCCTCCCGCCACAGAACCGGCTGACCCAATGGACATCTCTTACGGGGTCAGTCGTGCGGACCCGGTAATGCCTCGCCGGAGTCCGCAAAGTCGTCGTCAACTCCACACCATCTCGGAGTCGTCGTCAGAGGCCAGCAGCAGCAGCAACAACACCAGCAGCAGCAGCGAGGACGACGCGGACTTCACGCCGGTGATTGCTCGCAGAAGAAGACGGAACGGGGCTCGACGTTTGGCGCGGACATCGTCATCTTCGTCGGGGACCGCTTCACCAGCGGCAGCAGGAGCTGCCGGGCAGTTGTCGGGGGCCAGCACAGGGACTGCCACGACCGACAGACTTGCGGATCCACCAGCAATAGTTGCGGTAATGGGGCGGACTCAGAGTCCGTCCCCTGATTTTATTAATATTGACGCGGCGAATGCCAATAATTTGACACAGGAGCGGGCCTTAAGCCCGACTCCGATTTTGACTGAAACCGGGGCCATCAGCCCACAAAACAATGTTTCAATTGCGAATGGGGCTCAGTCCCCGGTTGATAATTTTAATAGATTGACTGATGCCCCTGGCCTTGGCCAGGGCTCTGTTTGCAGACTATGCGGCGCGGGGAGGGAGATACCCGCAGCAAGGCAGAACGACGCCGCACTTCCTGCTCGAGGGCCGAGGTTACCACGAGGCAACCGGATGACGTCGCAGGAGCGACAGCAGCTTCCTGCGGTCCCTCGTGGGCCCCGAGGTCGCCAACCACGCACTGGTGGTACTGCGGCTGGAGGGGTACACCGGCAGACTCGAGTGCGCCAGATGCGCACAGAGCGGAGAGATGGCGATGACACCATGGAGCCCGCTGCGACGCGCTCCTCGACCGCCGGCCGCCAAGTGGACAGAGGTCGTCCTCGACGCGATCTTATCGCTGAGAGAGATGCACTGATGACGTCTGCGGAAGCGGTTTCGACGGCCGAGCAACTGGAGGGTCTGGCACAATCCGTGGCCAGCTTCTTCAAACTGAGCGCGCCGCAGCGGCGCATGGATGAAGCCAACAGTGGTGGGGGCGGCCGCCAGCACCGTCGCGAAGGACCTGACCGGAGGGCAGCGTCTGCTACGGGTGAGCCAGTTCGTCCCCAAACTTATGCAGAGCACGTGGGGGAGGCGACGCGCATTCAGCGCCTATTCAGGTCGAATCGCAAGCGTGCAGTGCGGGAGATACTGCAAGGTTCTTCCGAGCACTGCGAAGTGTCGCTGGACGTTATCCAGCGGCATTTCACCAGCTTGTATACGCCACAGACTCGACCTGATTCCCTCCCTCAACTCCAGTTTGAGGACCCAATTCCGGGCACTGATGACGCTCTGGTAGGTGATCTGAGGGTTGCCGAGGTTGACCGTCGGTTAAAGAGGATGAAGAACTCATCACCTGGACCCGACGGCTTAACTTACGGTGATCTGAGGAAAGCTGACCCAGGCTCATCGCTCCTCACGGCACTTTTTAACGCCTGCCGCAGACTGGGGTGTGTCCCACAGTTGTGGAAAAATTCTAACACCGTGCTGATGTATAAAAAGGGTGACAAACAAGATCTATCGAACTGGCGACCCCTAGCTATGGGCGATGTCATTCCTAAGCTCTTCGCGGCGGTGTTTGCGGACCGTCTCACCCACTGGGCCGTAACCAACAAAAGGCTCTCCAGGGCCCAAAAAGGGTTCCTTCCGCACGAAGGATGTTTCGAGCACAATTTTGTGCTGCAGTCAGGGATGCACAAAGTGATACGGTTCGATAGTCGTTCCTTTTATTGAATTACCGATATTAATATCGATAATTCGATATTTTTACCAAATTATCGAATTCAATTTCTATTCTTTTATTTTTTATCGAAATCAATTTCGGTATTACGGTGTTTTTACCGAAGTATTGAAATTAATTTCGTTATTTCGGTATTTATCGATAAGAATTGCGGTACCTTAACCGAAGTATCGAAATTAAATTCGGTATTGTTACCGAATTATCGATTTATTTCAATAAATCAATATTTCATCTTTACCTCTTTATTTTTTAATTTCTGATGTATTTTTTATATAAATATTACTTATAATGTTTATAACAGAAAACAAATTTGTAATATAATTTATAAAAAACGTGATTGCAATAGACTTCGAAAGCAAATACCGCAATACCACATACGTAATTTTTAACCTTCTGAACCATCAAATTTATTGTAGAAAGACATAGATGATACCTATGAAAATTGCTCGGTGTTTTCTCAAAACAATAGGTACATATAGAAAGATAACAACCGTTTGATTTCTTAAAAGTTTGCAGTAATTTCAATAACAACAAACAACATATTGTATTTACAAACGGGTAATTTTATTTACATATGTATTTGTACTCTTACATATATGATTATTTCAATGAAACAAGAAGAAGGAAGATCAAAAGACTACAGCTGAACAATGTTTTGGCGAATCAATAAAAGAAACTAATTAAAAATAAATACATATTACATTTTTGTTGATTTCCGTTTTGGTTTTTTTTAGTTATAAGGCTTAAATATTGGTACATTGTTCATTCAGTCAATAAACAAAACTATTTTTGGGATCATCGCCATCAGTTCGTGATATCTTCTAAGAGAAAAAACTACTCCTACAAATCGTCTTGATTCTCCACGCACCTGCTACATAAATTAAACATAATGATTTTATGGACACGAACCAACAACTACAAGAACATACGATCTGAAATTAAATACTTACAATGAAATGCTATCCACGCTGAACCAAATTTTTGTGTAATCGTTCCCAGCAAATGGACATTCTTTTCGATACATCAATCCTTTGATAAAATCGAGTGCATTCAAATTGTTTTCTGTAATAAATCATAATAAATCAAACATAAACAGTGAACAGACTTTATATATACTATATATGCTCGAAATAGTCACGAAAAAACATTTTTTTTTATTTACGTGTTAATTGCAGGTACAACTCCAAATTAATGTCGTGGATTGCAAAGGCTGGTTCTTCATCTATCTGATAATAGACGGAGAACATTCTTTGTGATGACATCCCTAAAAAATGTGCAAACAAATTCATCAAAATCAATGAAAGTTTCGTTTAAAAGTAATTAGAAAAAAGTAGAATAATTGTATACCTAAAATTTCAAAACGCATGGTTGTAGCGGTTCTTAATCGAATTTATTTAAACAAACAGAAACTATCAGTAACGAACTTTCAATTAGATGCTTTGATAGCTATCAGCATACACTATCTTTAGCGCGCACGAACGAGTTGGGTAAATCTTTTAGTAATAAACTTAAGAACAAATATTCGTATTCCTGTTGACCGTTGAAAATTTCGTGTGCACCGTTTTTATAGGTTATGATAAAAGCGCGCTGGAGTGCGATTATAGCGCCACCTCAACGAGAAGTGAGCGCTTCGTACTAATAATACACGGTTTTAAATACTGCTTTTATTAAATCATTTTTGTTTTACTATTTATAAACTCATACAATACACAAAATATGTTAACAACAACAAAAAATGTATTAAAAATGAATTGAAAAATTGATCCGTGTAAAAATCTTTTCTCTTGTTAACTTTTCAGAAAAAATTTCAATTAATTGAACCAAATGAAGACATACTAAATAAATTATTTTTAATAAATTTTTATTGCATAAAGTGTCATAATAATTTCGGAAACAAATAATTAATAGTTCATAATTTAAAATAAACTTTGTTTTTATAAAATACAACACCATCTTAATTGCGCATCTTAATTTAATTTCTCCTGATTCGGGTTTACCAAAATTCATAGAAACAACGCTTTCATGTAGGTTATGATCGAAACGACTGTCCTCTTTAGAGCCTTTATAAACTACAATGAATTATAATTTATACATGTGAAATATATAATTATATCGTCATTTTTACAATGAACAATTAATAGCATAATGTTCAATGAACATTAACTGTACAACGCCAACTGAATTGCAAATTTGAATTGGTCAATAAAGATGTTTAGTTTAAGAAGTACCTGACTTCAATAATTTCTGATTCACTTTAAGAAGAACTCTCGTTTGAAAGTTGGCGTCAGTGAGACAATTGAATTTTGGTAACTCCATCATCGTAGCGTATGAAAAAAGGCGCTCACATGGAGCGGAAGAAGGGAGTGGAGTGTTAGTCTGGAGAAAAAGTTTTTTGATCAACGGATGTCTGTTCAATGTTTCAAGTCTTGTGTGTGTGGCTCTTGCAAATAATTTTTAACAATTAATTCGAAAGACATTTGCTGATTCCTTTCAGGCTGAGAATCGCTCTCAACTCCAAAATCAAATCTATCTTCCATAACAACGTCAGCATTTATCATTCTGGCTTCCGGTAATTTTGAGATTTCATCGATTATGGCACGTTTAACTGTTTCTTGTTGTGCAGACCGAAAGTTTTTCAACCATCTGAGCTTGAAATTTGGGTGCAGCGTTGCGGCCATAGCTGCTTTCAGACCTTCTCCTTCAAAGGCAAAGAAATCAGCGAAACGATTATTCAGCGCGTTTATCATATCCTGCAGCATTGGTTCCACGTACACCAAACTTCCACTGTCAATTTTCATCCAGGTGTTTTTTAGTGTAACCAAGTTCGGCATAAGGCAACCATAGAAACACTCCTTTTCACTTTGTAAATAGTGAATAGTCTCCATGAGTGGTTTCATGATTCGTGTGTATTCTCTCAAATACTCAAAATCATTGTGACTCAACGACAATTTGATTCCCGTTTGCCTGTGGAAGTTGTCTGAAACCAGTTTCTCCTCGAATGAAATCACCACTGAGAGAGCGTCGTAAAGTGAAGTCCAACGTGATAGTACAGGATAAGGTAACGCTTTACCAAGGTAGGCTTTGATTTTTTCGCGCGTCCTCGATGATTTATTCAATTTCCATATTTTCTTGCAGCCTTCTATCGCTTTATTGTGTCTCAGTTTCAACATTTTGTGAGCTTCCAAGGTTTTGGGAAGATCAGACGTGACGATTAAATTCAATCCGTGGTCTGCGCATTTCACGTGGTTTGGCAGCACGACATGAACCACAGGTTCTTCATTCAGATCGATGTCACCATCATAATCGTCATCTGATGATATACTATCTATATCTGTAAAATCTGGAATATTTTTCATCATTAATAATATTAATCTATATAATCTACAATTTGTTTCAAGTACCATTGGTATTAAATAATTTCAATTTGAGTTAATAAACTTAGCATACCGTTATCATCGTTGTTGAAGCCAAACATGTTAAAAGCTTTTCTGAAATAAGAGGCATGATCAGTGGTTGTCGCCACGAGTTTTTCACCCACCAACCCAAAGTTCCTGTGAATCTCACTGATTTTTTCAGCCACGCGATCATGAGTTGTGCTTCCAAAAAAACGTTCACACGCGATAGCTGCAGAATGTCTTTCATAAGTTTCGTCATCTATCTGTAGGTTCAAACGTAAATTATTACAAAATTTTAAGTTGGCAAAATGTAACTACGGATTATAGTAATTATATTGTAGTGATTTGTTGATTTGAATTTTAAGAAGCGGTTATTCTTCTAATTATATTACAAAAGAGTTAGAATAAAAGAATTTTAATTCTCAAAAATTTAGAGTAAAAATACTTCTATTTGTTTCTAAATCACCGGATATGAAATAAACAATATCGGTACATGAAAACTCCATGGTATAACAATTACCCAATGAGATGTCATTCCCAAAAAAGTTCGATTGAAACCTGTCCAAAAATCAGCTGCGGTGGCTACGAATTCAGGTTTCTAAAGAGCCTTTTTAATACTGTCACACATAGCGTGGAAAAGATTCTTTGCTCTCCGACCGATTTGACCTCTTGTTAGATGCTTGATTTTGAAAGTGGTACATTGCAGCAGATCTGAAAAATTATTAGTTGAGATTATATTTACAAAGATAAAAAATGTAGAAACGGAAGAAAAATGCAAACAATATTTACCATCTATTAATTTGTGGAATTCATCCAAATCAGCTGCACGGAAAGCACTGAAAGATGCAATAAGATAGCTGGTCAAATTGCTCTCAAAATTCTTTTGAATTGTTTTAGCCATCGACGTGTGATTTCTTGAGTTTGCCTTTTTGTGTACCATTGTTCGTCTCTCTTCATAATACCTCTTTGCATCGTCTGGATGCTGCTTCTACAAAAATAAATACCGAGGAATTTTATATAATTATCTCAACAATGTTGATGAATATAGATTTTTCAATCATTTTCAATACCTCCAAGTGCTTTATAAAATTAGACGCTGTTTGTAACGATCCCATGATACGTTTCGTTTTCTCAGGACAAGCATTACAGAAAGCAGTTATTGACTTTCCGTCCACTTCAGATCGTTCCAAGTCGACTGTAAAATAGTTCCCGCCGAAAATCAACTGCTTTTGACAACGATTTTTGAACTTCTCTAATTCCTTTGCGTGAGCGGTTACGTCCTCCTCATTCGAATCACTTCCTTCATTGTGACCCTGGCTGCTGGTCACTTGGTTAACTTGATGGCTAGATGTTGGATCACCTTTCGATGCGATCTGTGTGCTTGCCTTGCCTCGGCTGTCTACGTCATCATACGATTCGTCGAGCTCCATAGATAAATCTTCTATACATTCACTAAAAAAAAAAAATTATGCGTGTTCTAAATTTGCTATTAAATTTACAGTAATATTTTGTCAAAGTTACCGATTTACGAGTTGTACGTATTAGGTATAAAATTTATTTACTACTGTACTCCGTTGAAGCTGAAGTGAATTTTCTCGTAAACTCCCGGATTTACTTCAACGTAATTTTGTATGAACTCTCGGATGAATTTCAACTTTCCTTCTTTGTTACCTGCAAAAATAGAAATATCAAACAGCGTGATATTGTAAGATTATCTTATCTTCCCTAATTTGCGTGAGTAAAAAACAGGATTGAATCTCACCTAACTCTAGATACGTTTGGAGATTCAACTCATCTATTATAATCGCAGGATTTTCGTCAAACTGATAAAAAACTGAAAATTTTTGTTTTGATGTGGGTTCTAGTTTGGAAATTAAAAACATGATCAGGCAATTTTAATCATTGAAACTTCACTATTGACATTACGATTCAACTTACCAGCTGTTCTAAATCCCATGTTTTGCAAGATAAGAAACACTCCACGTAACTATTTGCCCTTGCTTTGATGTCGAAATGATGGCAAGTGCAACTTTGTTTTGATTCGTGTCAACATTGAATTATTGTTGATTCGAATGTTGATATTTACTCATTGTTTTTACTTAGTATTCGCTTACTCTGTCGCACCTTTGATATTCCTCATATTACACATTTTCATGAACAATGTGTACTGAACACGTAAAACTGTTTAGTTTTTTATAATTTTATTTTGAGAATAAAAATTGATCGTGAAAACTACAAGATATTTAAGTGTGAAAAATGACAACGTGAGTCAAGATGTAGTTTTCAATTGTATTTTTTTGGAACGCTTGGATATCAAAATTTGAGAACACTGAACTATTTGCATGACAACATTCAACTTTAACCTCAAAAAGCGAAAACGTGATGTCTATTTGTAAGAAATGAGTGAGAGCTTCAAAAGATTTCAGTGCCTGTAATGTCATCACTCCAAAATTATTGCATCAATGTGATTGTCAAGAAAAAAAAAGGTATTACTAGCTGCTTTCATATTGAAAACTTTTTGTAACATAAAAATTGTCAATTCGATTTTGTTCAGATCTTAATCTAAATAAATCTAGAAAAATTGTTATGAATAACTTGTCGTTTTCAATAACGTCGTTTAAACGACGTAATTTTATAACTTGTCGTTTATAACTTGTCGTTTATAACAATTGGTCGTTTTCTTAAAAATTTAGAAAATGTAAAGAAAATTTTTTTATACTCTCAGGATAAAAAGTGTTAAACTTTTTGACAAATAGCTTATTTATGGCTGTGATTCATTGCGAAAACAAAGTAGAGTAATTACAAAACTCATTATCTTGTTCGTTGTACAAAAATTATTCGTTACAAAGTGCCAATATCAATAAAAAACCTAAATATCGATAAAATACTGCAATTCCGAAAAAACCAATAATTTGATAAAATATACCGAAATTGATTTTGATACTTCGGTAAAAATAACGAAATAACTGTATTGATTTCGATACTTCGGTAAAATTAACGAAATAACTGAATTAATTTCGATACTTCCGTAAATGTACCGAAATAACATTCGATAATTTGGTAAAAATACCAAATTATCGATTTTGATTTCGATAATTCGGTATGGAAAAAATTCTTAACGATTTATCGAAAATTTCGATATTGTGCATTCCTGGCTGCAGTCTATCCTTGCGGACGCTCGTAAGCGGAAAAAACAGGTGGTCACTGCGTGGCTCGATCTATCCAATGCTTTTGGGTCGGTCCCCCACGCAACCATCCTGGGTTCACTCGAGTCTGCCGGTGTGCCTCGACAGTTTGCAGTCTCGTGGGCAGTTTG
>JAAMPD010003167.1:0-11075 GCA_025266255.1 Trissolcus basalis
TAACACTTATTGTAATTTTGATAACAAAGTCCCTAACTCCGTGGTAGCAGACTTTATGCATCACCTTAAGTTGTTGAAAAAAGCCGAAACGACGTAAACAAAGACAGCGCAAAAACCGTTTACCCGCACTACTTATACGCATTTCAATTGAACAGTCA
The DNA here is from genome assembly GCA_025266255.1 of Trissolcus basalis. Lineage (NCBI taxonomy): Eukaryota > Metazoa > Arthropoda > Insecta > Hymenoptera > Scelionidae > Trissolcus > Trissolcus basalis. The sequence goes on from JAAMPD010003167.1 coordinate 159, forward strand.
GGAATCTCGTCCCCTATTATTTCAAAACAAAAACATTGGCACGTGCGGTCGCTTGTTGATTGTTTATCTATTGACAGTCGGGCAAGCAAGAACAGGCCAGTCGATGCCTGTTGAAGGGATTAATTTTTGTCGAGCAACTGGTCTTTGTGATTGGTAACCTCAATTGGTCCACGACAACGGTGTAAACAAAGGGACTACAAGTGAGATCAGCGATGTGTAAAATATCAGCGAAAAGACAAAAACCGACACAGGGGGCGTCAGTCACGAAGCGGTCCGACACAAAGGTACTCTCTTTCATTCAATTATTATTTTAGGCGCAGTCGTGAACCTCGATGACTTTTCACCGCACACCTCTTTCACCATTAGCAGAATTAAGACGCAGTCAAATTCAGTGACCCGTGGCTAAGTGATCTTGACATCACGCCGTTCTCACTGTCAGCCTTTCGCGCAACTATCCCGCTACTGCCAGGACAAACAAATGTTTGGTAAGTTTTGTTTTGAATATATTTCCGAGGGTCGACCTAGTCTCTGATCGGTATGTTTATCCTGTCGTGCTATTATTCTGACTAGTTTTCATGACATTAACATTTTTTTTCCGATTCTGTTTTATGTCTAAACGGACCAGTGTTTTCCTGGACTAGTGATATACTTGGTTTATCAACAATTTTAAATCAACCTAGAATGTCGAGCGCGCTCTCCTTCATCAGATTTTAAATTTCCTACAATTAATGCGTTTTAATTCTCGATTTTTTTAACGAACTTAAATGTAAAATTTCGAATTACCACGATCTGTTAAATTTCAAATGACTGGATTGTTTATTAGCCAACTTTTCTTACGAAAAATAAACTGTCATACATTGGAAACCAACTTTTCAGAGTTTCATTAAGGATTCTCTAATAGAAAATAAAGAAAAACAAAAATGTATTTTTGCTGTCATTTATTGATTCTAAAAAAGATATGAAATTTTATTTATTCAAAAATATCATAAACAATAGAAGAAAGATGTTTGATACTCCAAACAAATAACGATTTTGCAATTTCATCAACTTCATATTTATTCTAAAATATTATAAACAATGCGAGGAATACGTTTCATAAGTTTTCACCTCTAAACAAAAACGCCCATTTTGCACTTTGATTAACTTTAATATAAATGTGTATAAAAATGCAGCTACAATCCTTACCTAAGCAACATTCAGTTTTAGACATGTTTTCACGTTTGACACGATTTGTGACGCTATCTCTTGGACTATTATGATAGCAGGGGTTCGAACCGGCCTGTAGCAATTTCTTGATCGCGGTTGATTGTTATAGCTTCATTACAACCATAACAAGAGGCTAATCAGCCGTAGTCAGGTAAATCACGATCTAACTATAATAATAAAAGTTGATTTGAAAATGTGTCCGGTATACTCTGCCGTTTTTGTTGTTTCGGAAAACGCAACTGAGAATGTTGTCTCGCGGTTATGTTATAATGATAATTGAAGGGTGTAAAAGGTTGGAATTAAGCTAAAAGTAAAGAGGTGGCGTGCGTAATGGGAAAAAATCGTGTGGTAGAATTTGTTTTCTCAAATTCATTCGGCGCACCGTTGCAGTTACCGATCTTGTCTTGCTACGCGTCATTATCGGACAACGAACGCAATGAAACGGAGAAACTGGTTCTCGGTATTATGTTGGTTCATATAGACGTTCGCTCGCTGTTCCATGTGCGCTCGCTCGTACAATTGTCTCTTGTTGCATGATGCTTTTGGTCATGATTGCTTTAATGCACGTCCAAGCAAAAATTATGCGCACTAAAAAAGGGACACCTCTTGAACAAAAAAAAAGAAAAACAAAAAAAAAAAAACTTACGTTACTATAGGCCACAGAAGTGTGACCGCAAAAAATGTTCATTTTTCCCTCGCGAAAGCGTAACTAAAAGTACGCTTTTGAAGAATGGTTAAACTGGAGTTGCATTTTTTTTGTATGTAAATTAGCGTCATTATGAAGACTTTAAGTTCAATTTTTGTTATACATTTTGCTTTTCGTGCGTTTGATGGTTGATAAATTTCATGATATATTCCACATGTTCGATATTATAAATTATCGTGTCACAAAATTTTTCAAACACATTGTTAATTTCTTGGAGGCAATGCTTCATCCTCACCGATATACTTTTATTTCATTCCGACTTTGGCAGCCCGGTTGAATTGATTCGGCCGCGATCTCCATAACAATAATAGAGATATTTTTTCGAAATTTCACCTCGTGAATTTTAAAAGCCGATAACCTGCTGTAGCGGAGCAATACCGACTCGAAGCACAAGAGAAAGAGAGTGAAAAGAACGGTGAGAATGGGAATTAGGAATTTCGGACCCTTGTAAGCTGGCTTGACGATGGCAAAAAAGGAGGAGTGGGGGATGAATAAAAAATGAGGATAATCGAGAGCCGAGCGTGCACATCTACCGATTTTTAAGATTTCAGTTGCATGTTGATTCGGTGGTTGGATCTCGATTTATTATGTAAACGAGGGTCTTGGTTTGTTACTTTTTTTGTGAAATAGATTAGCTACTTTTTCCTCGACTTTTGAATAAATCAACATCCACCGTCACGTTTGCCAAATTCATGTAAAATGTGGTACATCAAATAACACACTTACACTTACGACTATTGTTGAGTGAACAATTTCTTTGAGTTTATGTTTCGGTTATTTCCTGATAACCAAACATTATGTAAAACATTTACATAAGATTTATGTTAATCTAACTCTTTAGTGTCTTGCGAAATTTACATTAACACTAGAAAGGCCGAACATTTTCGTTCCAAGATCAAAGTGACTTTATTATCATAACACATTTATGTAACGAGAAAAATGAATTAATCCATTTTGCATTTGATGAAGTTTTATGTCAACATTTGAAAACGTATAATGTTGTATTGTATTAGAATTGTATTATTCTATTGTATGATCATCACAAAAGCTTTGACAATTTTTTGACAAAAATGTCCAGCCCTTCTAGTGTTGATATTTACTTTCAAATTCATAAATGAGTAAAAAAACAGCCATTTTGTTATTACATTATTTTCTAGATTGACCCCCAGTAGACATGTCCATGTCAAAAAAAATTATCTTTTGGTTTTTCAAAACTTCGAAAATTAAAAAAATTTTCAATACACAAATCAGTTTGACATAAATAATACATCATAACGAAGAGTTAGATTTGCAAAAATCTCTTGTGCAGCATTTAACGTAAAGTTGACATAAAATTTACACAAGTATGGCTATCAGAGTTCAAACCAGTTGCAGAAGCTATAATGATAAAGAAGTCATCTCTCTTAAAAAAATATAAATAAATAAACGCAGTTTAATGTGTCTTGAAATTTTTCCTTTAATAAAAAGTCTCATGGTTCGTTCCGAACAGTTATTAACCGGAATTACATTATAAAATGATAAAGAAATTTTTGTTTAATTAGAGAAAAATTTTTTTGCACAGTCCTAATATCCGTAACCACAAAGAAGTGGTTCGTCCGCGCACGAATACTATTCATCAAGTCCCATCGTATGGTGTTCCCCCACTCCTCTACGACGAAATTGACTAGAACCGATGCCGGTAAAAATGAGTCAAAACATCACGTGGTCGATCAAGGACAATGCTCTGGAACGTCTCAGCTCGGTTACATCTCGCAGTCTTTGTTTACCATCCGCGTGGATGGCAATTGCAAAACTCTCGTTTTCTGCCGACTAACAGCAATTGGTTCTTCGTTTCAATCAATTTTCCCGCGTTTTGACTCGCAGGCCGAACTCGTTAGACGATAACGAGGATGCAAATTGAAAGTCTTGACTCAGTGTTTGAATTGACACAACTCGTATAACCCCCTGAACAAGCAGAGTCACGTGGACGTTGAATTGTGCCATCAACTCCGCAAAGCAATTCGCTCTCTTGCCCCGTTCCATTTGCTCTTTTTATCAATCTCACTTTTCTCACTTTTTGTTTGCCTTCTTATATCCTCTCTCTTTCTTTTTTGTCCCGATCCCTCTGGTTTGTAACTCTGTTACCGCCCTAAACCTTAGGCTCTCACGTTCGACCAATCACACTTGATTGGTCCAATCTATACTTTCACAATAAACACTTTATCAGCGAATTTCTTTTGGAATTGAATAGCACGAGTGTTCGTACCTTGCCAACAACCTCTACCGATGCAGGCTAACGTTTTCATCAACGCGGGACAAAGCTCCGGCATTCGTCCGAACAGCCGAGGACACCGAAGTAACCACCGACATCTGTGCGCAATGATCGGCGCGCGGATTCGCGACAATTGTGCGACAATAATTGACAACGATATTGGTGTTAACTTAAAGCGCGTCGGGACACAACTGAAGCCGTAGGACCACCCAGCCGGTAGAGGGACCCTGCCGCGACGAATACAGTCGTTCAACTATACCGTGCAGGGACTCCCACTACCTTGCTGGGCTAAACCTGCAAACAACATAACCTTCGAACGTACTGGACTCTAGCAGGTGCCTCAATGTCTTACTCTTAGATTCTTAGGTCGGAAGAGGAAGATTGGTTAGGGGGCAAAAAAAGTTGTTGCAACTTTGTTGTCGCCGGACGAGCTCGCTTGACAGAAATGATATCCCTTGGACAAAAACTTGCTACCTTCAACATTCAAGGCAAAAAATGGAACAAAGGTAAGTATCAAAAGTAATTACCTGATGGAATTGTTTCTAGTGTATTAATGAAAGTTGAATTGTTTGTACGAATTTTGTTGTATGTTTAAGTGAGAAATAAATAATAATAAAGATTGATGCATTTTTTTTCAACCCAACTACTTGTTCTTAGTTATAGTTTTTTTAAGGTTCTGCATTAAAATGTCCAGAAGATATTGACCGTTTTGGGACTTTCTGCTCACCCTGTATAAGGATCTAGTCTTGTTCTACAGAATGGAACCGAATTCGCCAAGGGTACCCTCTCAACAACGTGCATTGCAAAAATTAAGACTTAATCAAAAGAAATTACGAATAGAAAAATTTGCAGAAAATATTATGTATGTTATTTATAATTACAGCACAAGTTTGTAAATATAGTTTTTAAGGTTTGTATTTTAATTATATTGTAACTATTTCTACGATATGATATCGTACTTTTTGCAATTTAAGTTGTACTTATTACAACATCATTTTCTTAGTATCACACGAAGAAAAAAAGTTATAGTCATTTTTATCACAATTTGTATAATTTTTACTAAACAGTTTCATTATTGGAGGGCAGAATCCATTTTTGATAACAATTATCAAACTGTTTAGTTAAAAATACTACAAAATTGAATAATTCATATATTTGGTCATTATTATGATAAAATAATAATTAACAAAATAGTTTTTTAATTTGTACTAAAAAGTTTGATAATTTCTTTTCAGAATGATTTCTGACTTATAAAACAGTTTGGTAAAAATAATTAAACTTTTTTTTCGTGCAGCATTTTCTTAACTGAACACTGAGAAAATGAATTGAATAGTGTATACAATATAAGTTGTAAGAAATACAATTCATATCGATGTAACTATATAAAACATAACTATACAATATATATCATAATGTTTATAAACTAAAATATAATTTGTTCGGTACAAAATTATTCAGAAACTGTGATTGCAAATAATTGATTATGAAATCGATTGAGACAATGTCAACAAACTTCACGGCTGGTTCTTGTAATTTATTATCAAGTCCGGTGCATGCAACCGACTGGAGCGCAGTGAAAATCAAATGGGCCACCGCACGCCAAAATCGACTGGTGTTCAATCATATTTGCGTCGGGCAAACAGAGGACCGTTGTAATCGTGTTGACAGTCAAAGTGGGTATCAATTTTTGTTTCCCCACGTCAAACAGATTTGGTAAATTAGTTGGCAACACCTTGCAATTTACTTGGATCCACATTCTGTTATTTATTGTTCACGCGAGACAAAACGCACGCGCACCGATAAAGTATGATAACATATTCAGAGATACGGCTTGTGATATCACGATTATGGATATATGAAGACCCGGACGGCCGAGGAGGAATAAGGAAGATAGGAAAATAAGAGGCAAGGAGGAATCAGAGGTATATAGAAGATGAAAGGGTTTGAAGTAAAGAGTTTAGGTCGAGCAGTGATGAGAGGGGAAAGACGCGGGGAGGCAAAAAAATGAAATGAGTGAGAGATTTGAGAGTAAAAGAGGCAGATAGGCGGGTACGCAGCTCAGAGAGGATAATTGAGTTATTACTGCAATTGTAGACCACCTTGGAGGCTCCAAAACGACCATAACAGGTTCTTGAAAATCGCATACGTACCTGCCTATGATTCGTAGGCTCCTTAACGATAAAGAATAATCGTAAACATGAATGCACCCACCTACACAGAGGGTTCAGCGAACTGAAAATTCTGCTTGCATATCTTGAACGTGTGCCAACGATTTTAGATATTTAATCTCAATTCATTAACTTTGGTTGTGACAAAAAAGAGAAAAAAAAAATTAAAAGACAACATTTTAAAAAGAGTCCAACCAGTTTAACATCTGGCAACAAATTGTCAACGTCCACACGCGTTCACAAATTCAACAATCAAAAGTGACGGTTGTTTTCTCGCGTCCTAGATTTTGAAATTCAAAAGTCCAAGTTGTTTTAGTTTCACAGATTGTTGCTCCTGTGAAGCCTGACTGGTTTTCATTTTTAACCCCCCGTTTGGTTTGCCAAGCGAAATTATAAGGCGCGTCTGTCATCCGAAGTCAATCTCTGGGTGTTTCGTTATGCACCATGTTTTGGAAGGTGCACTGCTACAAAAAAACGGTTCACAAGTCCGGCTTATTTACTTGCAACTGAGAGTTCAAACAAATACGCCGGTGTAGCATATTTGCTGCTCAGTCGCAACTTTCAACTAAATATTCCAAATTTTTGTACGTTGGAACTTTTACGAGGTAAAGTGTATATTTATTTATTTTATTTAGTTATTTCAAAATGGCAATGAAACTAAATAAAATTGTAATAAATTACAGGTCGAACTTGAGTGGAATAAAAAGAAATTTGCAAAGGAGGGGGAAAAAAAAGTTGTCATCCGTTCCTGACGATGAGACATCATTAGAGCAGACGAAGTGAAGTTCAGGGATTGAGATAACGATGAGATAGAAAGCTGCGTCGAAAAAAGTTTGATAAAGAAGAGTAGCAGGTAGCGTCGTCGCAAGGTTAGAAACGCAGACGGGGTTATAGAAAAACAAGCAGAACCTAGATTACAAACTCAGCAATAGTGGATGGAAAAGCTTTGCAAAGAGGGAACGAGATGGATGAAGAGAGAGAGAGAGAGAACGAGGGAACAGCCAGGAGGGAGAGAGAAGGGGCATCGGCGAAAGGATACAAGACGAAGAATGATTGAGCTGTAGTCGATCTTGCTGGTCTGTCCAAGTCTTGAATGTCTTGATGCCAAGTACAGTCGGATTGAAGATCACGTTCGCTCTCAAAGCAGCAATACCTCTATCTTACTCGACTCGTATAAAACCCCTGGCTTGTAATTTCTTCATACCGCAATGTTAACAAATGCGTATTATTGTGATGAAATGATAATATTTCTGTTTAGCTACTGAAATAACTGCCTGCTGAAAAAGCCTTAACAATGTTTTTTTTTTATATTTTATTTTTATATCATTTTTGTTATTTTCGCTCCTTAACGAGTTTGATTTTCAGGATCAACAAAAAATAACAGTTCATATTTTATACCCGTTTTAAAATTTTCAAACGTTCTTTGTACTTTACATAATATTTCTGTTTAGCTACTGAAATAACTGCCTGTCTAGTAAAAAACCTTTAACAATGTTTTTATTTTTATATTCATTTTTGCTCCTTAACAAGTTCGATTTTTAGGATCAAACAAAAAATAACAGTTTATCTTTTATACCCGTTTTAAAATTTTCAAACGTTCTTTGTACTTTACATCATATTTTGCAACTTCTAATTTTTGTACCTTTTTTTTATTGTTTTAGATTATACGTTTAATAAAGAGGTAAACGAAGGAAGAAAAAAAAAGAGATATCCAAGTTATGTTTCACATGAAGTTCTAGGTGAAATCAAACGAATTTATAACCAGGCAGTTCACACAAACGAGCCGAAAATTTCGGGGCCCTTAATAATATTTCGCCGGATGAAATCATGCGCGAAATGTGACTTTTGATACACGCTGAAATATTTTATCTCGACACCTCCTTCGCGGCGGTATATTAAGTCATCAGCCGGGGTATAACCTATACTCGAATTTTAGCGATTCACAACTCGGCGAATCAAAATATTCCGAGAGGCTGCGCGCACCACCAGCAGCAAAAATAATAACTCAATTTTCACCGCTCTCCAATCGCAGATTTCCTCGGACGTTGCTCAGTCTAACGACAATCACATTTTACTTTTTTCACCAATCACCAATTATCACACAACGCCAAATCAAATAAACATCAGTCAAAAATAAAAAAATTCACATTTTTGTTTTGGTTTAACATTATTTCATTTTGTAGATGGCGCCACCGAATTGCATAAGACCAAAGCACAAGCATGACAAAAAGAGTGGGGAGGAGAGTTTTGAAAAACTTTCTGAACGAAAACAAAGTGATTTTGTTTGCGAATTATCGTGCTCGCAAACACTCCTAAAAGAAGTTAGAGTCGTGCGGCCCTGCAGCCTCCCGTCGTGGACCGGTTCAAAAATACCTCGGATAGCCGCACTATAGTTGAGGGCCATAAGATGAGGGCAGCTAACAACGATGGGAAAGGAGCGAGCGGGGGTGCCACAAAAAGAGCGAGAAAAGAGCATTCAACGCGAGTGGGAGAAACAGAGAATCTTGCCCGAGATGAACAGAATAAGAAGGACAAACGAGATGGAGCAAAAGTAACAAGAGAGAAGGAAGAGGTTCAGACGAAAGGAGCGTGGGGTGCGGGACAACGGGACGCATCTTTATTATACGAAGGAATGGGCGAAGTAACCGAGCAAGCAGCCCGCCTTCGATGATGTTGTATACTTACGATTCTTGTTCACTCGCAACTACTCATACTCGTTTGTGCCTTACGTGTGCTTTGTTATACGCTACCTGTGCACGCTAAATTGCGCCTCAAATGTTTAAAACTTCACCGATGCCGAATTATGTGAATGACAAACACCTTCTTTTTTCCCTTTTTTTTGTTCATCTCGCTCTCTTCTCTTTTTTTTCGGTTTCTTTTCTGTTCCTTCTTTTTTTTTGTTCCTTTTGATATTTATAAAACGCGGGCGTTCTAAATTTTGACGGCAAGTTAACATGTGATAAAGGCGGTTCATCACCCTTTAGCGTCTGAGTTATGGTCCGAGAATTAAAGCGCAGTTTTTCGTTAGATGCCTCCAAACAAAGTAAGCTGGTTGCATTTTGAAAAAAAAAAAAACCTGCGGATAATAATTTTCAATTTTTCGTCGCTGCAATTAGATTTTGCAATTTTCTCTTTTATTTAACTTTAATTTTTTGCAATTTTGTATTTTTGTAGGTCGAACAAAGTGTTTAGAACAATTAATTTTGTTACTTTGTGATAAACTTTTTAAACTGCTTGGAATTGAATACAAAATTTTTAATTAAAAAATTAAAAGAACAATTTATAAGAACCTCCTATGGATGTTTTGATTACTTTTTTTATTGTATACATTTGGTTGAAAATCAAGAAGATGAGCAAATTTAACAACGCGACTGAGTTGACGTTATAGCTGGCGCCGAAGAATTGCTTCGAGTTATTTTAATTTACTAATGGAGTGATATCAATAAACGTGTGTGCTAACTGTGCTCTCATTGAATTCTTTTTTAACGAATCGCATCTGTGCTCTGGTGACTCGTTCCCTTCTGAATGTTATCACATCATATTTTCAAACTAAAATTAACACGGATATTATTTCAGTTTGGTTTTGATGCCCCATTGAATTCCTCGGGCGAAAACAAGACAAGTTTTCTAATACAAAAGTTATCTCCAAATTTCTAATCGTCAGGAACGATTTTGCAACAACGATTTCTAAAGCAGAAATGACAAACTGAAACGGCGAGAGAAGAAAAGGAAAAGAAGAAAAAAAAATAAAAAGGTCGAAATAAAGAAATTAGCAAAAATTGTTTGAAGAAAGCAAAAGAAACGGGCACGAATGTTTCTGTCTACGATGATTTATATTTTCGAATTTAAATTGATGGTTGTAATTTGGGAAGAAGCACCCAGTAGAAGAAATGATATGATAGCCGACGTAAACACATGGTAGTGAAGTCAAAGTGAAGAAAAAAAAACCGTCCAAGTCAATTATCTCAATGTCTTATTTCCATTGCACGAACATTTTTGTTCTGGTAATATAAGAACTACCTGCAGTTTTGCGTCATTGTATGAGAAAACGCCTTTTGCAAAAAACCGACGAATCCCCGAAGGTTCCAACGCAATTTTTCGAATCCAAATTTTGTATATAAAAATTTTAAAATCCCAATCTCAGCGAGCCGATGATGGGAGTTTCGTAAGTTTTCGTAAGAATCATGATAAGATCAGGGGGGGAATTGAGTGAGCCTTTAAATACAATTTAAATAAATTGCTGAAATAAGAGAGATGTTTGTTGAGAAAAGGTGCAGAGAGAAGTTTCGAGGCGTTGGAGATAGCACGTCGTGTATAGGTATAGAATAGAGTCCGGCCAGTAATTGCTTCGAGTGGAGTTGGGATTGCCCATAGGGCAAGCATCTGGCCATAATTACTAAATTATCCTTCGACTTGACTGACCTGCATCCACTAAGATGCACACTATAAACTAACCAAGACGTACGCGAGTCGTCGAACGTTCCTTTCGTCTCATTTAACTCAACTCAACTCTATGACTATTTACTTATCGGTGTTCTTCTGCTCCCTTTTTTTTTTTTTTTTTTTTTTTTTTTTTTTTTTTTTTT
>JAAMPD010003168.1:0-11077 GCA_025266255.1 Trissolcus basalis
TTCTAAGAATTAGTGTTTTGTTTTGAGATTTTAGGTCATAAGATAGGAATAGTATCTTGAAGTAAAACTTTCAGATTAAAACACTTACAAAATATCTACTATCTTGTAATAAGACATTTGTTTTTACTGTAAACAACTGGATAACAATTATTGTCGTCGATCACATAAATACTAACAGCGTTTTGAAATACTCTAGTCAATTATTATGAGTTGTAAATCATTATATCTTTTTTCCTTTATAAGTTCGTGAAATTTATTTTCTTTTCATAGGAGTGTCACGCTGACGAGAACATAGCAGAAACATCTTCATCATTTTGTTTACCAAGTAGCTGTGAAAACATTGACCACACTTCCGATAAGGGAGCCGAATCCGAATTATCTGAGTTGGATAGTGATTTCGATTTTTTTTTTTGATTGCGAAGATGACATTCTTCATTTGAGTGCAGATGAAACGTCCAGTGATGAATGTTCTACAGATGAAACCAAGCAGGACTTTGCCAATGAAATTAGAAGCTGGGCACTTCGATTCAAAATCAGCCAATGTAGCATTGACGGCTCTGCTTTTGATACTCCGCAGTCATTCTTGTTTTTCAGATAAATTTCCGAAATCATCCAGAACTTTTTTACAAACACCTCGGGTAACCAAAGTGCGAAAAGTCTCTCCAGGAATATACTGGCACTACGGAATAGAAAATGGTCTTCGCTGCGTCCTAAAACATTTCAAACAAATTACTGACACTATAAAAATTCATATCGGAATTGACGGTTTACCACTAGGCAAAAAAGAGTTATGGCCTATTCTAGGGTCTATTGAGAACAAATCAAGGGTATTTCTCATCGGCGCTTATAGTGGTCCTTCTAAACCGTACAACATGAATGAATTCCTAGAAGAATTCGTTGAAGATATGAATCATCTTATCGAGAATGGCATAGAATACGACGGGCAAAATTATAAAGTTCAACTAAACTGCTTGATTGCAGATGCGCCAGCAAAATCTTCTGTTCTTGGAGTTAAAGGGCATACTGGCTACAACAGTTGCACGAAATGTACTGTGGAAGGAGAGTATTTGAAAAATCGAATGTCATTTTATGAACTGAATTGCGAGAAGAGGACTGATGCATCTTTTGAGGCAAAGGAAGATGAAGATTATCATATAAAAACTACAGTTCTACAGAATATCAAAAGCTTTGGGCTCGTCACTTGCGTTCCATTAGATTACATGCATTTAGTCTGCATTGGTACTGTAAAAAAAACAATACAACTGTGGTGCACACAAAAAGTCCTTCCTGCAGCAGATCAGCAACAAATTTCGCAGAGGTTGCTCGCACTACATCCGCATTCTCCAAAAGAATTTGCTCGGCTTCCTGACGAAATTGAAAACACATCAAAGTGGAAAGCCACACAATGTCGACGTTTTATTCTGTACGACGGCCCAATCATATTACAAGAAGTTTTCACTGGTCCTCTGAAGCCATTTTATGACAATTTTCTAAGCCTTCACTATGCGATTCGCATTCTATGTAGCCCGTCGTTGACCACATACATAGACTTTGCCGAAGAAAATTTAATTTATTTTATTCACACTTTTGCTGAACTTTTTGGGGAACACCTTGTATCGCATAACGTACACGGGTTGGAACATTTGGCGGATGCCTGCAGAAAATATGGTGTGCTTGACAATTTCAGTGCCTTTATTTATGAAAACTTTCTGAAGACAATAAAAGAAATGTGGCGGAAACCAGGCTCACCACTGCAGCAGTTGCATAGGCGATATGTCGAACTTGAAGGGGAGGCGATTCGTGCTCCAAACGACTGCTCAAAATCGGGCGTACAAAATGAACATCATAAAGGACCTCTCATCGACGGATTGCTGCCTCCACAATTCTTGCAGTACATTCTTAACGGTTGTACGTACTGCGTTGATTCTAAGAATGACTGCTGTGGATTGGAAGACGGATCAGTAATCAGAATTAACAACTTCGCTACAAGCAGTACAGGCGAACTCTATGTTATTGGTCAAAAGTTTCAGATCCTGGAACCAATGTATCCACATGAAGGCATTAGTGAGATAATGAAATGTTATATCGCAAGTTCACTTTCATCTATGCGCAGTTGGCCTCTTTCGTGTATAAGTTACAAAAATATGATCGTGCCAGTCGATGGTGAGGATGATTAGTTTTATGTTTTACCAATTCTACACACTGAAACATCAGCAATAAATGAGTAGCTTCTATAGACACAACTTTCACCAGTTAGTAACAGTAACATTAATAACATTATAAAAAACGGTTTAACATTAGAAGTACCAAGGGTGAAAGAGTCTTTTTAATTTATACAGGTGAATTGGATAATAGCATTCTGAAACATATTTTTTTTTATTTTCAAAAGTTTATAGAATGTAAGAACAATCAAAAAATATATATATCATAATCTCATAAGAGATCTTCGATGAATATTTTACATGTATTCGAAATTTTGCAGGGGAAATTTTTGTCCCCTTGGTACTTCTAGTGTTAATTAATTAATACAGAGCAGTCAAAGAAATAAATAATGTTTTTAGAATTACATTCTTAATTATTGTTTTCTTAAGTGTCCCAGAGGGATGTATTGTGTTATCATACCTTGTAACATGACATTCGCGCGGGTAACATAATTCTTCGTTATGTGAAACAAAAAAAATTGAATTGTTTCTCGACGTGACTTTAAAATTGATAGCTGCAGGCTAACATAGAAATTCAAAAACGTCTCGAAATCTTTATTCTCGTTTCGTTCCCCACCGCTGCATTCAAGTCAGTTTGGCGATGAATTTAAACTGCCACTCATTATTGCTCGCTATCGCAGAGTCGACTCTTAATGTCGATTTGATGTCTTTTCTTTCGTTCTTTGGTTGATGATTATCCACAGGATCCGTGCAGATGATGTCCTCGTTGTCGTTCTCCCCCGTGACCAAACAGACTCATTTCCGGTTGGTCATGACCTCGGTTGACTCTGCTCGACAGCAATATCATACTGTAGCAGATTACAAATTCGATGTGTCTCTAAAACTCTAAAGCTCCTCAACGGTTAATGACCGCTACGGGTAGAACTCGTTGTTCAGCGTTTGTCTCCTTTCGTGCTACGACGATCAGGCAAGATAGCGCCATTCTCGTAGGCCTTTGAAGTTCAGAGCACGTTCAATAACAGTTCAGCGTATGGCAGCGATAGCGGACTAGAACAGCGGCATCACATCAGTATCAGTACTTTGCAGGGCTTCAGACTCCATCGGCGTACAAAAAAGTGTTGTTCGGTTGATGACTGACGGACTACAGGCGGTAGATCGCAGATTGGGAGTTTGGTTGCCGACACGCAGCTCCAAATAAAAGGTGGAGCGAACCTCTGGGCCGATCCAGGCTGTAGATTTTCTGATCGTTATTGGTAAAATTGGTGCAACTCTACCTAGTCCGGCCGAGTATCAATATTGCAATCTACGCCTCGTAATGAAGAATTAGTAAGCAATTGTCATCAAATAAGGGTCATCGATAGCAGAACGCTTCCAGCAAATTATAATAATTTTAATTTGTTATCTAGAACAGTTGTTATTCTCGAATTAAAATATTGTTACCGTTATCGACAAAACTGAAAATCTTATGTAAAAAATAAAAAGTTGCATCACCACAAATATTTCATTTCAATATTTCAAATTATTTTTGCTAAAAAAACATCAGAACAATAAATGCTAGATAATATTTTTGTAACGCTTTTAAATTTTATAAAATAATCATGAACGCAAAAAGAAAATAAAGTATACGATACTAAAAACGTTACGTCAGATCTTAGTTTTCTCAGTCACCGAGAATGTTCTCGATACCCAGACAATGTTTATCTATTGTTTGCAGGAACCAAGAACGTAACTATGTGCTTTTATTCGTCGAAGCTTAAAAAACAGGGTTACAACGTACTAGTGAAAGTTATTACAGGCCGTATTTTCAATTAATAAATTTCAAATACATTTCTTACAAAACATACTGAAAAAAAATGTTCAATAGATTTCTATTATTGGTCGAGAATTATTAGAACAATGCATCTGTAATTCATTTATGTTCTTAAATTATCGTTGCAGAGATGTTAATTACACTTTGGTTATGGTCTTGTCGGTTAATAATTATTTCCACTTTTCCTCCTATGTCCTAAAAAATCCTTTAAAGTTATGCCTTTCTTTAGTTTTACCGTTAACGCAGCTCAATTACGAGACCGTAAATGCCAGAACTATCGTCTCATAGTGGGTATTGTCCGTCCACAAAATTTATATACTTAATATAGCTTTCCACTAACAATTCTTAGGGTGATTGCAGTATTGTTACAGTTTCTTCAAAGTAGAAATGTATCATCAGTATACAATAAGTCTGAACCTAGTAAAAAAAGGCAAAAAAAAGAAGATTTTGAAGGCATTTGAAATAAAATTGTTACAGTTAAGAACCTCGAAATTTTTCAGCTGTAGCTAGCGTCGAAACCTTCTCGTTCCGTTTCCCCCTGCTGCAGTCAAGTCAGTGCAGCGTGCAAGTTTCGTTTTCTTTGGTTCTTTTGTTCTTCTTGTAATGATCACTTACAGGTCCCGCGTAGATGTTCCCATTTTTGTGCTTTTGTTTCTGTCCGTGACCATTTCCCATCATTTTCTTGATGTCAGCACTTTGGTTAAGTCTCTACTCGAAAGTGATAAAGTACTATTCCAGATTATAGATTCTATGTTCGCACAAAACAATAAGTAGCTCCTTCATTAATAAATGACCGCTACGGGAATGATTTCTAGTTCAGCCTTCGTGTTTCTTTATGATACGACGAACAGGCGAGGTGGCGCTATTCTCAAAGGTATTTGAGGTTTGGAGCAAAACACGTTTCATTACAGGTCAGCATGCGACAGCGATATTGGACTAGAATAACGGTATTAGATCAGCATCGGTACTTAGTTCGGCTACAAATTATATCGCAGACAAATGTTGTTTGCATAATGAGTGACTGACTGACTGACAAGAGGTATTCAACTACACAGTGGTGCAACTTGTGATCAACATTTGGTTTGCCCAAACATAATCAATGTGATTGTAATCAACTCATCGTGATGTGAATTTGGATTTCTGATCGAATCATAGAGAATTGTTTAGAAAAAGTTAACTTAACTTTTGTCACAAAATTAGTCAACAAATCCTAAGTATCCATCTTTTAGAATACAAAGGATTTAATTTTATTCCGTCTTACTTTTTAATGGACACCATTTCCTTCTCGTGACAACCGATTGATCGAGTTTTTTCAGATAACACCTCTATTTCCAGGTCTTTAGGCAATTCATTTATATCTTGTATAGTCATATATACTATCTTCTCTAATTGAACCAATATTGAATATTACATTTTTGATAATTTTTTTAATTTTTCAATACATCGAAATAACTATGTTAAAATTTTTCTAATGCAAATGTTTTTATAGGATGTCAAAACGAACGGAAAAAGACCCTAAAAAAAAGTACTCCGTCATCGAATTTAGTGACGGTATAATGGTTATTCCTTCACTTTGGATCAGTGGTCAAAACGTTTTTTATCCCTCAAATTATGATCATAAAAAAATACACGCAAGTATTTTGAAAAGAGAAACCCCTATCACAGATGAGTGGGATAAACTTAAAATGGTTCGAAATTTCGGAGAATATGGTAATTATAGGAGAAATACCCATCCAAAATCGATTTTCATTATGAAAATATAAATGTCTTGTTATAATGAAGAATATCAATCCAATATTTCTAGATTCGTATGTAGAAGCATCTGAAAAATGTAAGATGGCTGAGAATTCTTCTGATTTAGAACTTAATCGAAGTTCTAGGAAATATAGAACGAAGAAAAACGCAGACGACATGACTTTTTCTGTGCACAACTTTCCGAAATTATCAGAACAAAGTAATCAAAAAATTTAAATTATACCACTTTGTTATAGGAATTAGATACTTCCAATCTTAGAAACAGGGATTTCAAAACTAGATTCCAAATCAACGTGATAAAAAATTTTGCTTAATGATCCCAACTTATTCTTACTTCATTGAATTAACTTATTTAAATGTTCACTTAACCTTAAATGCAAATGTACCCCATACTGTTTCTAAAAAGAAACGTGGATTGGTTTGTCGCACTTATAGTTTAAATTATCGATTGTAGTTCAAACTACAATTGTTGAGTAATTTCTACACGTATAAGTTCGCGTTCGGCTTCATGTCGCAAAAATCGCTGAGCAAGCAACCAGGTTTAAGTACCCAACGTGTCGCTAATTTTGCGAATCATTTGATGTTGTTGCAACGCTGGCTAGACTACATCAGTCAACAATGTTGTTTCAACGTTGGATTTATTGCATATACAAGACTGAACCAATGTTGGCACCCAACATTGATAGCGAATGTTTTGCTAACGTTGAATCAACGTCTTTAGACTATGTCGTAAGCCAACTGTAGATTGTGACGCAACTTTACCGTCGTTGAACAACATGATCCAATGTTGTCAACGTTTATATAAGTGTATGATTTCTTAAACACTTGCCATTTCAAGACAGTATTCAGATCAATGCTTTGAATCGTTAGTTAGTGCCTGCAAAAACGCAGAATCAAATCCCAGACTCTAGATATGAAAATTAATGTTATTTTTCAAATGCCTTGAATTATTAACTTATAAATATATAACGAAATAACGTAAATGTCCCGATTAGCGACCACTTTGACCTTACTGACATGTGCTAATTAGTGACCACTTGTTTTCGTTAATTTTTCATTCCAGAAAGTTTATAGTAAATTTATTCATCTGAAATTATACCAAAAAATTATAAAGATTTAACAAAACTAAGATAGTCAAAATATAAATTCTATTTTCTAGAATTTCAATAACAGAAAGTCACTAATATGTACAGTACTACTAACATTTACCTTATATCAAATTAAAAAAATATCTTAAAATTGTAACGTTTGTAAATAACGTTGGTATAGCGTCTGACAAGTACTGGTGAACGACGTTTGTATACGGTTTCAAGTCGACATTGATTAACGATATTGGTGTTTCGTCACAAGCCACGGTTTGGCCAATGTTTGAACGACATAGAACAATGTTGTAACTACTCACCCAACGTCGTTTCAACGTTATAACAACTGATTTTCTGCTTAAGGTGAAATGTCATGTAACACGTTTGTCTCTCTCACACACTTTAGTTACTTTTCGTATAATTATTTGTTAATAATATATTTTTAAAAATTGCCTCTTTACTGACCTTGGTATATCATGGGAGAATATTTAGGCTGAAATGGAATCAACTTTTGTTGCGACCTGTCAGTGAAAAATGGAAACAAAAAAATTTAACGCAACAAAAATTGATTTCATTTCAGCCTCAATATTCTCCCATGATATACCAAGGTCAGTAGAGAGGCAATTTTCAAAAATATATTATTAACAAATAATTATACAAAAAGTAACTAAAGTGTGTGAGAGAGACAAACGTGTTACATGACATTTCACCTTAAGCATATATATATCGAAATATATACAAAAATAATAACACGAATCTAAAGATATGATTTTTTTGCCCTAATTACGCAAAAAATTGTTGGAATTAATATTTACAAGCTTTCCTTAACTTTTATTTTCTTTTTAATTCAATAATAACATTTTTAAACCATAAAATAGGCAACAACAAACGGTTGGAATGCCAAAAATCACAACGTAACCCTAAAACTGGCCAAGCTTCTACAATGACCAAGGATCAAAAAAGTAGGAAACAATTTTTAATCACGTCTGTAATGAATATAGGCATTATAAGATCTTTTACATATACAGGTGATAGCAATCACACAAAAAGGCATAGATCGCCTAGTCCGATGCGTAGTTCCGAACGATACCAATCGAAAAACGATCACTTAGAACGTAATGAAGAACATATTAAACACACTTATCGTGAGTATTTCCAATTTGAGTCAAGATATAATAAAACGTTTTTTATATTGAAAAGTTACGTTCTTAAAGACCATTTCGAATTTATTGACAGGGACTGTCTATACGCTGGGGGTCGAACATTAAAAAACGTGCCCCCGTAAGTGTGACGCATGACGTGTGACGCGTGACGGATTGTGTATCACACGTCACGCGTTGTGATTATGTCAACGACTGTTGTTATAATCACAAATGTGTCATGATTAAATTTTTCATTTAAAATATTTTATTCGACATTTTTTATTTTCCTAAGACAGTCCCTGTCTTCATGCACTTTCCTATGAAAAGTCATACTGTAGTATGGAATTTTAATTTATCATGATGTTTATCGCGAAGTCAAATATATTTGATGATTGACTATAAAAATTTCAAATTCTATAAGCTTATTTATAAGATTATTCAAATATTATATAAATATGTATATAAATGAATAAATATAGATAGAAGAAGCTCTGAATCATCATCTCACCAGTCTAGACGTAAAAGAAGCCCGGAAGCGATTGAAAGTTCGACAAAATATCGAGGTATGAACTGCAAAAGAACTCTAGTGTTACAATACTTTGAAAGTATACATAGTGTTTGACGTATTGACGCGATGTGTCTAATCTACGTGTATGAACTGTTTTCTTAACCCGAGAACAGTCGCACAATTTCTGACCTCTTTTTCTAACTTCAAGAATCCTATCCGGTTATCTTTGTCGGTGCGGCAAAATGCTCATTGCGCGACTAACGCCGGGTCAAAATATAATGAGTGACGTCTAAGGCCAGGATTTCCTCTGATACTAAAAATTGGTTGAACAGTTGTGTTAAGACAAAAACAGATTTTGATGTCGATTACTTTGCATTATATCGTATGATCATCTAAATAACACAATAAACATTGTGTCGGAGCAGGGTTCCCACTCATTATCTTGGCCATGCGGCAAATTTTCAATTTAATTGAAATGACATAAACATTGATAGAAAAAATACAAGTTCGTGGTCAGGATCGCCATTTAACTATGACTTCACTTCAACTGAAATTCACTTTACTGGACTTTACTCAACCGGTTTATAATTTAACTATGAAACTTTTAACCACGTGAAGCGGAATTCAAAAATAAAATACGCAACAGTTTTAACTGCCAGAAAAACCCCAGGCAAAGACAGCTGGAAAATAACAATTCAGTGTATCAATTTGTCGAATTTATTACAATGTGGAATTTAAATTATCAGTGTTACAAAAAAAATTAGAATCTCAAATTATAATAAGCTTAAATCAGCAAAATTATAGCAATCCTAAAAAGGCTCTTGTCCCAACAATTATCATTATCAAAATTAATTCAATTATAAAGCAAACAATAATTTTTGAATCTGGTATTAAATGTGATTTGTTTTTAAACATCTTGCGAAAGCGGAAGAAACCGTAGATATCGGTTCAAAAACTATACTATCAACTACCAATTCAAATCAAATACAATTTCTATAAGAAATTCGACTTTTATAAATTCTTGAGATTCTATTAGTGGCTTTTAGCCAACGGTGAGCAAGTCATATATGATAAAATTTCAAAAATAACAATCACCTATCCGAAATGACTTTGAATCACAATTCAAAATTACTACCAACTGGATTGCACTCGATTCATTTACAAAACTTCAATTAATCAGGAAATTTAACGTTAACGATCGATCGTTCTGTCGCCGGCAGGATTACATTCAATATCAAGATAGACTAACAATTATAAATAAATAATACAACACTCAGTCAAATAATCTTCATAACAACTTTACTTTCTAATTAAATATTTGTCTCTACGACTCCGCTATTTGACTCAGACCTTATGGAACTACTCACTGAACAATGTTTCAACAAAACCCTACGTCTTGGCTCGTCTCGACTCAGGTACGCGTTTCTCAGTCCGGGACGTGGTCAGCTCTCAGCGACGGCACTCAACAGAACCTCTCACAAGACTTGTCTATATCGGAATCGCTCTCGATAGCTAACCTCCTCTCGCTCTTTTTTCTGTGTCGGACTCTCCTTTTATACCTTCTAAGCTTTGATTTTGACTCCTCACCACTAGGATTTCGTTTCCCATTCTTCGCTCATTTCTGTTATGGTTTAGCGCCAAATTTCAAACTGCTGCACCTGATGTAGTTGGCTTCAGTTTTCCGCCATTTTCTTCTCAGTCTGTCACTCTCTGTCTCTGTCACAGGGATGCCTGCGAGACATTGTGCTCCCCTCGAAGAAGGTCCGATGACCGGCAAAAGCTTTTCAAATCAAGGGCAGGCATTGACTATCTCAGTAACGATACCCTGGGCGACCCGTAGAGGCTGATCTTGCTCATTTGAGTTCTCACAGTGTGTGACACCCTCTCCTTCGTCGATAACAGCTAGGAGGAGTACCTGGCCTGGTTAACTCGTCTTCAACATAACGGATGGTTGGCCACTGCGAACTGCTCTCCGGCATTTTGACGTTCGGGGTCCATTTCGTCTCCAGCATTTCCGAGTGGAAGATGACTCATCTCGTCCTGTTCTCGGTAGTGACCTGTGGTAGCAACTTTTCCTGCAGCCTTTTTTAATTGTCATTGGTGAACTGCAGATTCACTCAGTTGTAATTGTGTTGACTATAGACAACCTTTTCCAAAACCCGTAACAGATCCAAGCTTAGATTGGTTGACGATCTCCATCGTGGTGGTGATCCCGATGGTGATGGATCTCTGACTGACAGAATTCAGTTTCGACTTCCTCGGCAACGATGACGTCCCTCGTTGCGTATTCCTGGCCGAAACTGCTGCCGTACGTCTTTAAAACTAATCGTCCTAGACAATATAGAGTATCAAAATCAAATGAATTTAATAATTCAACAATACAAAACAGAAATTCATTCACATAATTGAACTGAATGAAGTAACTAGATGACATAAAGTCAAAACTAATATCTTATAATAAAATATTATATATATCTTATACTCTCTCTATATATATATTGTGACGCTGCTTTTTGAGCTGCGTCAAAAAAGAGACACAGTACGTCGTTATCGTTCTCGAAAACCAACAGGAGAACACAAAGTCTGGGTCTCGATGAAGTTCCTGGTGACTCAGATTT
>JAAMPD010003169.1:0-11073 GCA_025266255.1 Trissolcus basalis
ATTTTACTATACTATAATTCTGGATCTATTATTACGTGATTAGTGTGTTAAAATCCTTAAATTATCTATTGAAATTTCCCCCCGAAGGGTTTATAACTGCTTGCAGTTATAAGGTGCAACTTTTTTTCAAATTTCATCAATCTCACAAATTGATTCTTTATTAGGTTGCCCTGATGACCATCTCTCTTTGGTTCATCGCCTGGACGCCATATCTCGTGATCAACTACGCAGGCATCTTTGAGACGATGAAGATCAGCCCACTCTTCACAATCTGGGGCTCGCTTTTCGCTAAAGCTAATGCAGTCTACAACCCAATCGTCTATGGCATCAGGTAACTGCAAGATAAAATTAAAAAAAAAAAAATCACATTGAATGAAACTGTTTGAAATTTGTTTGATAAAAATCTATATTTTCCTGTGACAAGATTGTAATTGATGAATTTGTTGCAGCCACCCCAAATACCGTGCTGCTTTGTTCGCAAGGTTCCCGTCCCTGGCGTGTGGCGAAAATCCGAACGCCGGCGGTCACGGTGCCGATGCTGTGTCCACTGTATCCGGCGTCACCACGATGAACGAAGGGGATAAGGCCACTGCGTAAACACCTCGATGAACTCAGAAACTGTGATTGACATTCAATCACTGTTCACTGAACGAACACCTGAAAACTCACTTGGCGAGTAACACGAGCCTTGAAAGTATCCGCCACTTGTTCCACTTGGCTGATCAATTCTTTGATTCTTGGTTTGAGTTGTAAATAACTTCTCCGACGAGGGGGAAACGTTTCGAAGCCTCCAGCGAACGGGACGAATTGATCGCAAGTGTCGTTTTTAATTATATCCCGGGTGGGAATCATGGAATGAGTTACTTGAAATGAAATGATTACGACTGGCATCGTACAAATGCACAAAAGCTATTCAGTTATCGTCGATTTGACGATTCGTCTTTCACCACAATTCGAAGCGTTTGCAATCGAATGAGTAATCGAATCGCTAATTCGTGCATCTCTGCGGTGCTAAGATAACTGAATATTATCACTGTTTTCTGATGACGAAAAAAAATTTAAAAAAAATGAAGAAACACACCTTGCAATATGTAATTAAGGTATTTGGCTTGGTCATCGTCTGTGCCAATGGTCGTTGTTATAATCTCACGACTGCTTTGTATCTATACTAGGTTTTATAAATTACAATAATAAACCCTTGAAGCAACTGTTAACAAAAAGTTTATCATTTATGACCAGAGATAAAAATTGCTGATTTCTTTTTAGCAGAAACTCTCGTTTGCTTTTTTTTCTTCGCTAAAGCTTCCAATTAACGAGATTATAAAATTTGCCGAGGCTGATTTTTGTTCCAAGGACCGAGAAATTATTTTTGAGGCATGTTACATAAATCGTTCAACGAATTTTTGCCTGACGTAGTACCAATGGAAGGATGAATTTAATAGCATTATGAGAATGATGTAAGCATTTTTGCATTTACCTTTATTTTTTCAGCGTACCCGTTGAAACACTACAAACTTAATTTAATAACTGGTGTAAACTTTCAGGTGTTCGAACCGAAAGTCGGTTAGCAAAAGTGAATCTCAATTTTCGAATAAGTTTCAGTGTGTTTATTTGAAAAAAAGTTTTATGATTGCACAGGTTCAATTGTACAGATTTGTTATAAAAATAATCAAACGAGCATCGAATTGAAACTATCGGGTGTACTCAAGCGCCCAAATTAGAAATCATAAAACAGTAATTTGATACACGAAACGAAACAATATTTCATTGAAAAATTATAATTGAAAACGTTTGAAACTAAAGTATTTCCCGTTAAAGAATAATCGTTTGATATAAAATACATACAAAAGAAAAGACAATGAAAAAACCATAGAAAAAGGAGGGAGAAATGATTGTCAATAGAATTCAAGCTTTTGCTTCAGTCGACGCAGTTTCAGCAGCCGGTGCTGATCCACCTCCTTTTGCCGGAGCTTCTTCGGTCGATCCGCAAACAAGGAAGGGCATCTTTTCATTCAGCGCAGCTCTGTACTTTGGATGACTTTGAAAGCAAAGTTCAATAATTGATTAATTTCATAAAAACCTAATTGTGCTTCAGCAATAACAAGAAAAATTATATTTACAACTTTTAATTCGATTTGTTTTTATTGAATAAAGCTCACCTGATTCCGTAAACAATAGGATTATAACAGGCGTTTGTTTTAGCAAACAGAGAGCCCCAGATCGATACCATAGGGGAGATAAGTCCTGTTTCAAATATCCCCAAATAATTGATAACTAAATACGGCGTCCATGCCATAAACCATAATGAAATCGTCGTCAAGGCCACCTAAGAGAAACGAAACGATCAACTTTTTTCTTATCCGCATTTGATATCGGTGATTCCATTTTATTGAGCGTTTCCAATTCAACTTCAAAAATTATACCATTTTTATTTTCACCCCAATTTCATATCACGATAAAACTCAACTCGATCGATTAAGATAATATCTTATTTCATTAATTCACTTGTTCGAGAGAATTCCACATTCCAGTTGGCAGAATTACAAACTTGATTTATTTTATCCTCTCAATTTTGCTGGCTATTAAGTTATAGAATCACCTACGGATGATTATTTATACCATTTTTGAATTAATATACCTTGGCTAATTTAGCTTCCGCACTCTGCGCCTGACTATCGCCGGATCTCAACGAAGCTACGTTCATTTTTTTAGCTTGCTCCCTCATCCCTCGTTCATGAGCTGCAACAGCCTAAAAAAGATAAGCGGTTTAAGCTTTCGATTAAACACAAAAACAAGCTGATTTAATAGTTAAATTTACGCCCATTGAATTATTGCATTCTGTTTCGAGGACAAGGGATTAGACCTTGAATATAAGAGACGCGTCAGGTATTTATATTCTCATATGCAAATAAAAGTAGTCTGCTAGAGCTTATTCTAATAAAGCCTGAAGCCTAGCAGATGGAAAGGTACGCAGTAAGATTTTCAGTTTCAAGGGTGTAAGTTTAATTAAATATAATTTCTCAACTGAAAAAATTTTAACTACTTACGGAGATGATGAAGTAATAACTTCCAATGATCGTAAACAGAGGGGTAAAGTAGACGAAGAATGAGTAAACTAGAATGTATGATTTGACGCCCCAATCTTTGCTTAAGTAATCTGTCCCGCAGGCAGTCATGTTTCCTTCTGGTACATATCTTGAAAATTGAAAAAAAATCGAATCAAACGAGGGAATGAAAAGTGAAATCAACAGTTTCAAAAACAATTTTAATATTCACCTGTTCCAACCAACCATAGGTAAAATTGCCCACGTCGCAGCATAAAGCCAAATAAATAGAATTTCTAGTATTGCTTTTTTAATTGTAAAAGGTGTTCCGGCCATTCCCTAGAATGAACAAATTAAGTAAGAGGAAGAAAATTGATTGGATTGCAGGTTTTCCAATCTCGCTACCTTAACAATAACGTTATATCTGTCCAGAGCAATAGCGACCATCGTGAATATCGATGCTCCGCCACACATTGAGCCAGCCATCGCGTAGATATCGCACATCAGTGTACCTAAAACCGAAGCAATTCAATCAACAAATTCTTAAGGATACAAATGACAAGAATAAAAATTTGGATTTTAAATAAAATTTCAAATTCAAAGCAGTTCACCTAAAACCCATGTTTCGTAAAAACAATTGATGACCATGGGTGGACACTGGATGACCATCATGACGAAATCTGAAAATGCCAAGTTTACGACCAACAAGTTGCTTGGCGTCCTGAGGGATGGGGTGATTAAGAAGATGTAACAGACAAGTCCGTTTCCGCACCATCCAATTATTCCCACGATGATCATGACGATCCCTAAGATCATGTGCATTATTGGATCCAAAGCTGGGTATTGACGCCTGTTGATAATTTTAGAACAATTTTCATAGTTGAATATAAAAGGAAAAAAAGGTTGATAAAAATGAAATGGATGAAAGAAATTGAGTGTACCAGTAAGGATCAACAAGGTGCATCATCTCCGGTGGTACTTTGTCCACAACTGTTTGGTTGTTGAAGCGTGAAAATTGCCTTGCCATTTGTGGTCCAAGGGTAGCAGCAGCGTGCACAGCCATTGTGGCCATATCTGGATGACCAAGTGATCCGCTAACCACTGTCATCGTTGATTCATTAATAATATGATTATGCGATGGGTCAGAAGATTCTAAATCCTGCGGACAGATGCACATTTTGCTTTCCTTCTTGTAATTTGCTTTCGATACAAAATATTGAACCACCAAACTCGAGATTAGAAGAGATTTGAACACTTGAAATGATTTACATAGTTGCACTGGTTGGTTTAAATACTTAACTATTTAAATTAACACGGGTTTCAATTTTTACATGTGCTTGAAGAAGCGAACATGGGTATTTCGCAATGCCTGGTAAAGACTGCAATACGAGAAATGATTTCCAAATCGTACCTTTTATATGATCGGTGACGTTTGAATTGTAAGATGGAATAATGGTATTATTTAATAACATATGCAAATTTGTATTGACCAGCGGCTTTGTCAGGTCATGATCACAGTGCATATTTAAATCTGATTTCAGAAAGGAAGAGAGGAAAAATTGCTGTCAGTGCTCATTACATTCAGTCTCTTCAAGTATGCTCATTTCTAACTTGCATTTTTTTCATGTTTCAAATCCTAAATCTATCTTCAAGTTTTAATTGCATAACCATAAAGAAAAACTATTTATAAACTTTCAACGTTTTATTGTTTTCTTTCAAAATGTTTATACAAAAGTATAACAATTTTTGATTTATAGTTTTTTATTAAATATCTTAATTAGTTACTGAAGTGGAATGTTTTGGCTTATATTATTATCACTTGATTAATTTTGCTATGTTTCTGGTATGCTGACTGCGTCCCTCTTGCAAAGCAGTTTCCAATTCTTGGGTTAAATGTTGCAGATTGTTTGGATCAGTTTGTAAAACAAGATGTTCAATTTTCTTATCCTTCTCGTGGTTTTTTAGAGCTAGATCCATTGTGACGAGGGGTACAGTTTGTTGCAAAACTGATCTTGAGCCTACCTAAAAATAATAAGCAAGGAAATAAAAATAAAAACTAATAAATTATATCATCTGCATAAACAAATAAGATTCTTAATTACCTGTACTTCAAATCTCCAATTCAAATCGTGATATTCGTTAAATTGGATATCATTTTCAGGTAAAATCAAATTGATTTCATTTTGATTAGCATTGTAAAACTCTGTGAGAATTTGCAAATGTGCATCCTTGAAGTTAAACGATTTCAGTACTTCTTGATATTGTTCGTTTGACAACTGAAAAAAATACACAAACGTTAACGACAATCATCACAGTTGAAAAGCTAAATCGAATTGTCAATAGCTGTGTTTCATACCTTCAATTTGCAACATTCGATCCAAAAATTCATGACACATTCGGTGATACTTTTCACCAACTTAGGATCAATGCCGCATTGTTCTGAAAAATAAGAATATTAATGAATCAACGTTCATTTCGAAATGGAAATATTCAGTATATAAAAAAAACTCACTTGCTAAAGCAACAGTCGATTGAGCGCCAAGTTCTTTTCTCAAACACCCTTGGGTGGAATGGCAAACGTTTTTCAAAACTGAAAATACATTTTAAGAAATACAAGCTTCTGATAAAAAATCAACAGTTAAGACAAATGAACCAACCTTCTTCAGACTGGGTCGATAGGAATCGCAACTGTTCCTTGTAGTTTTCCGGCAGGTTTAATGTCATATTGGACGTTGTCAACAATTTCCAGTCCAGATATTAAATCTGAAAGTTTGCAAAAGATAAAATTATATTAATTGTCCATTTACTAATATATAATATTGATAAAACATCAACTTTTATCTCTATCAATTCAGAACTCGTTAAACAACTATTTTACTCGCGCCACTGGCCGCGCTCATAGCCGGCATGGCAATTGATAATAAAATTACATGAAATCACACTTAGCTACTACTCACAGAGAAACTTTTGAACAAAAGTCACAGCTATGGCGAAAAATTTTGTGATTCGTGAAGGAAGAAAAGAAGATTGCCGAGAGATTATACGTTTGATTAAGGTATTTCCAAAAATACATCCTGCAAATTTACTTTTTCAAATTCATGTCACTCGAAGGGTTACGTTTTAGGAATTGGCCGAGTATCAGAATTATCCAGGCAGTGTAAAGATCGACCACACAGGTCTGTTTTGCCACAAACAACAACAATTTTTTTGTTCTTCAACATTCTTTTCTGTTAACTTTGAATAATTTTTGTTTGAAACAAAAGTTTTAGAAAAGGATGGATTTGGCGACGAAACCCCCTTGTTTTATACGTACGTTGTAACAACGCCAGAAGATGACAGCAAATTGATTGGTTTTGCACTTTACTTTTTCGTCTACTCAACCTGGAGGGGCAAAAGAATACACCTAGAAGATTTGTACATCGAAGCAGAACACCGAAGGAGAGGTCTTGGCGAGAAACTGTTCCGGACAGTAGCTGAAGTAAGAAGAAAATAAATTGACAGAAATAAACAAGTATGCAAAATGAAATTTGTAACAAATTTTATTTCGTTTACAGAAAGCAATTAAGACCGGCTGCAATCAGATGGTGTGGACTTGTCTAAACACGAATCCAGCACAGGAATTTTATTTCAAACAAGGAGGTTATGATGAGACGAAAAAATCCGGCTCGCACAACTTTCGCCTGGAGCGTGAAGGGCTAGAAAAGTTGGTGCTGAAAAACTGATTTGTCTTTTTACAATCAAATTTGTACAAATCAAAATAAATGAAAACAAAAATCTTTTGTTGCCATTTAACCCCACCTTACATTTCTTTTTATTCTTGAACATAAATTGTGTGACAAATTCGTCATCAGTATTTTGACATTTGCAAAATTGTTGGACCAATTGAAATGTTTGTTTATTGAAAATTGTCAACTTACAGCAGCGACATCTATGATTTCGAGTTTTTGAGATATAAAATCCGCATGGGGATTTTGCAATGAATCAATATGTGCGAGAAAGATAAACACTTTCGGCT
The DNA here is from genome assembly GCA_025266255.1 of Trissolcus basalis. Classification (NCBI taxonomy): domain Eukaryota; kingdom Metazoa; phylum Arthropoda; class Insecta; order Hymenoptera; family Scelionidae; genus Trissolcus; species Trissolcus basalis. The sequence continues at coordinate 7,060 of JAAMPD010003169.1, forward strand.
GTATAACTTGTCAACAATCGGTTTTGCGTCCTTGTTGCATTGAATAAAGAAGAAAAGGAGACGACGAAACACCGGAGCGGAACGAGCGGAACCGAACTGCACCGTGCCGAATATCGAACGCGTCCGAACTGTCAATGAGGATCGTTGCTGCGTCTGCTGCGGTGAAAAGTAACGTTAAACAAACAATGTCGGTTTGTTGCTTTGGATTTCGGTAACTGAATTCAAAAAGTGCGTGCCCTTTTTTTGTTATTCAGTCCCATCTTGTCTGTCGCTGTTGATTCGATGCTCTGAGACGTGTACGAATTACTGACATCAATGGGGGAAACGATGCCTGGCTCCGAGGTGAGTTATTTGTTCAATCGAATCGACTTTGATTTAATTATCAATTTTCATTTATTGATAACTGTCAATTGACGTTGAAATTGAATTGATCTAACTGGATATAAATTTCAGGAGAACGCCAAAGATCTTGGCGAGATTGAGAATGTGAGAGTCGTGGTGAGAGTAAGACCATTAAGTGGAAAGGAGTTGGACGGGCATTCCAAGAACATTACGAGCGTGGACACGATCAATTCCGAAATAACGATCAAAAATCCAAACGCGACACACGGCGAGCCACCAAAAATATTCTCCTTTGACGCTGTGTTTGATACGAATTCCACCCAGGTTGACGTGTACAATGAAACTGCTAGGCCTATCGTTGACAAAGTTTTGCAGGGTTACAACGGCACGATTTTTGCTTACGGTCAGACTGGCACCGGCAAAACCTACACCATGACCGGGACCAAAACATCACCACAGCTGCGCGGAATCATTCCCAACACCTTTGCTCATATTTTTGGACACATCGCGAAGGCCGATGAAAATCAAAAGTCAGCACATTTTATTCAAATCGATCATTGAGTTGTAAAAGTTCTTGTTATAAATGAATGTTTCTTTTTTCTTCAGGTTTCTGGTACGAGCAACGTATCTGGAAATTTATAATGAAGAAGTGAGAGATTTGTTGGGGAAGGATCAGAATCTGAGATTGGAAGTCAAAGAAAGACCCGATATTGGAGTTTTTGTTAAAGATCTGAGTGGATACGTTGTGAACAATGCCGATGATTTGGATAGAATAATGACACTGGGAAATAAAAATCGTACGTTGGAATTGTTTGAAAAGATTGATTGGATGGTATAGAAAAAAAAGGTGGATGTTTATTGTGAATAATACTTTTGATTTGTTTATTTTAAGGCGTGGTTGGAGCAACCGCAATGAACGTTTCGAGTTCCAGATCGCATGCCATCTTCACCATTACAGTCGAGTCGAGCCAACTAGGGGAGGACGGAGAACAACATGTGAAAATGGGAAAACTTCATTTGGTTGATCTGGCGGTGAGCATATAGTCTGAAACAAACATGCTGACGAAAATGTGATTTCTTTAAGTTGATATTCGACTTGTGGCGTTGCAGGGATCCGAACGGCAAAGTAAAACTAAGGCGAGTGGGATTCGATTACGAGAGGCAACTAAAATAAATTTGTCGTTGTCCACGTTGGGAAATGTTATTTCCGCTTTGGTTGATGGTCAAAGCTCTCACGTGCCTTACAGAAACTCAAAGCTCACGCGGCTCTTACAAGACTCTCTTGGAGGAAACTCTAAAACTTTGATGGTAAAACAACTATCAATATTTTAAACAAATAGAAAGACATTGATCTTCATGTGATTTGATTTTTCTTTCTTTTAGTGTGCAAACATCAGTCCAGCTGATACAAATTACGATGAAACAATCAGCACGCTGCGCTACGCAAATCGTGCTAAAAATATAAAGAACCGAGCGAGAGTCAATGAAGATCCAAAAGACGCTTTGCTACGACAGTTCCAAGTTGAAATTGAGGAACTGCGCAAACAGCTGGAGGAAAACGTTACTGAATTATCTGACTCGGAGGGCGACACCGAAGATTCAGACGAGGCCGTTGAAATGAAAAAGGAAAGAAAATTGAAACACAGAGCAAGTCAGATCTTATCAATGGATGATTTGCATGACGTCGCTGAAAACGGCGAGAAGGTTGACAAAGCTGAGAAAGAAGACAAGAGTCCTGACAAAGATTTCATCGAACTAAAACGCACTCAGTACGTAAATTGTCTGTTATTTATGTTTTATTTAATTTTCAATGGAATTCTGATGTCGAATTGAAATGTGATCTATTGATATTTATTTCAGAACTGAGAAAGAAGCTTTACGTGAAAAGATGCAGAATTTGCAGAATAAAATTTTAGTTGGAGGAGAAAACTTATTGGAAAAGGCGGAGGCACAGGAGCACTTGTTAGCTGCGGCGGCGGTCGAATTGGAGGAACGCAAGAGAAGAGAAGAACAATTGAAAAAAGCAATCGAAGAAAAAGAAGCCGAGAGAATTGACATCGAAGAGAAGTACTCGTCGTTGCAAGAGGAAGCCGCTGGAAAAACAAAAAAACTCGCGAAAATTCAAACGATGCTTTTGTCGGTGAAAGCGGAGTTGTCAGATCTACAGCAGGAACACCAAAGAGAGATGGAAGGACTCCTGGAGGGCGTGCGGGGGATCGGGCGTGAATTGCAACTACAGGAACTGATATTAAATAGCTACATCCCGATTCAATATCAGGTTGACTATCTATTTCAATCGATAAAAATGAACGTGACGTTTTTATCGTTAGTTAACAAGTTTTAATTGGTTAAATGTTTCGTTGCAGTCGATGATCGAGAGATATATTCATTGGAACGAAGACATAGGAGAGTGGCAATTGAAATGCGTCGCGTACACCGGCAACAACATGCGTAAGGCGCAAGTCATTTCGTCTGCCGGAAATCACAAAGATGTAAGAGATAAGGATCTTTCGAAAAGACTTGTCAACATGTGATAATGATGTTTAATTAGGCGTCGTGTTATGTTTCAGCAAACGTTGCCTGATTTTTCAAACATCTATCTGTCGTACAATGTTGACTCGGAGAACAACATTGGCCAGGCAAAAAAGGTCAGAGGGCGTTCCGGCGTCCCGAGACCCACGACAGCGCACCGCCGAACGCCGCACTAACAATGCCAAATCAGGCTAAAACACCTCGCCCCTCTGTTTACCTCTTCTTCTCCTGCATCTTTTTTATTTAATTGTATATTTATTTATTCATATATTTATTTATCATTTTTGGTAAACTCCATATTTTTTAGACTATAATTTTTTTTTTTTACTTTTCGAATAAGGTAGAATCATTGTAAACTTTTGACGTTATTTTATCATTTTGAATATTCGCGTTTCGCACAGAGTTTGTATTTATACAATTTTATATTCCTTGTTATGTTTCAATAAAAATTATTATATAAGTTGATCTTCTCAGTATAACTTACAAAGATACAAATTAATCAGTGCAATACGCGAGCGACAAACGACTGTCATTATTGAACTTGAGAAAGTCTTTCTTATTCAAATTTCTTTTTGATCTCAGGTTTAGTTTTAGTTTGCAGTTTTTATCGTCGCATTCCAAACGAGCCATGAAAGTTCGACGGATGATTTAGCCTATTTGTCGCTTCATTATTTAACTGCTTGTAGCTACAAGTGAATTTCATGAAAGTCCTTAACAATCGACAACTCCAAACTAAACACAAAATTCACTTACTCCTCCCATGGCTGTAATTCTTATATATTGCAACAAAGTGAAATAAAAGAAAAAATGAACAAAACCATTATCCGTCTTGATTATTTCCTTAGGGTGGGACATACAACTCAGCATAATAGTCATAACTTGTAATTTTTAATTATAAATCTACTAATACGAACGCATTTATTGCCAAACTTTTGAAAACTTTGACTATTTCTAAGCCAAGATATTTAATTTAAAAATTGGGCAAAATGATATATATAGATATACAAAGCATGCATTTTAACAATAGTTAGAAATCAAATGTCTCGAATTTAAATTTGGGAAACATTTTCATACTTAAAAATTTTTTTATGACGATCAAAAAATACACATAGACTTTCTACAAAAAAAAAAAAAAAAAAA
>JAAMPD010003170.1:0-11063 GCA_025266255.1 Trissolcus basalis
GCTATTCCGTTACCAATGTACAAACTTAAAGGTAATTATTTTTTGGTATCTATTTTGTGAACGTAAGTTTAAAATGTTTGATTTAACTGAATGAAAGATGAAAAGGCATTTCTTTTAATTAACAATGTTTAAGATTCTTCAGTCTTTGTTTTGGTATCTCGGTTTTCAATTGTGGTTTGACGTGATAGCAAATCGAATAAATATGCATTTCAATTTCTTTCAATGTCAACAAATTTAATTTTTTCTGTTTTATTTCCTAATTTAGTTTTCATTGGAATGTTTGATTTAGCTGAAAATAAGAATAAAAATTATTTTCAGAAAATTTTATCAAATGTTCACAATTCGTTGTTCTTTAGTTGTGGTTCTGGTATTTCGGTTCTTATTGGTGTTTTGATGTAGCAGCGAATAAGACAAATGCCATTTCGATTCATTTCCGTGTCAACAAATTAAAAAAAAAAATTTTCGGTATTATTCTAAAACTGATAGTTACATTGACATCTTAAATTTATCTGAAAAGAAGATGAAAAGTCATTTTCAGAAAATTTAACCAATTTACAAAGTTCAATATTTTGAGGTCTCAGTTTTGATATCTCGGTTTTTATTTGTGTTTCAGTTTTGCAGCAAATGAGATAAATAGGCGTTTCGATTCGTTTTAATGTCAACAAACTTAAAATTTTTTTGATATTATTTCGTGAATGTCGGTTTCATCAAAATGTTTGATTCAGCTAAAAATAGAAGTCATTAATAGATAATTTTACTAAATTACAAAGTTCAATAGTTTTTAGTCCTGATTTTGATATCTCGGTTATTATTTGTGTTTTGATTTAATAGCTTCTTGGATAAATAAGCATTTCGATTTCTTTCAATGTCAACAAATTTGAAATATTAATTTTTAGAAAATTTAACGAATCGACAAATTCAGATATTTTTCAGTTTTGGTTTTGGTATCTCGCTTTTTATTCGTGTTTTGATTTCGCAACAAATAAGATTAATAGGCGATTCAATTCGTTTCAATGCAAACAAATTCATAATGTTATCATAGCTATTATTCTGTAAATGTCAGTTTTATTTAAGCATTAAATTTAGCTGAGAATAAAATGAAATTTTATTTTTAGAAAATTAACTTAATCGACAAATTCCGATGTTCTTTAGTTTCGGTTATGATGTTTCGGTTATTATTAGTGTTCTAATGTAGCAAATTAATGTAGTAGACGAGTTGCTCAATTAACTTTTGAATTGAATTAATTGTAGAGATAGGCCTATAGTAAGTCACACTAGTTTTATCACCTGATATTTATTATTTTATTTTTATTTATTATTATACAATGTTTGGAGTATAACTCCGTACACAAGGTAAGTTTGTTGTAGTTCATCTCAAGATTATATACATTTGATCCTTCAACCAGATTTCGAATTTTGATGCATTCATCTACATACGCATATAAATAGATTAATTTCGACATGTTAATATTGGACAATACAGCGGGCAACGATAGGTTGTTTAAAACGAAAACTTCTAGGTATTTTCTCCGCGGGGCGAAATATTGAGGACATTTAAATATAAGGTGATATAAATTATCGGACCCATTGAAGTTACAGTAGGAACAATTATTTGCGCTTTCCAGAACTAATCTTTTTGAATTTATGTAAATTTTAGTTATATTATCTCCGCTCAGTCTCAATTGAGCTATCAATCTAATTTTATCAATGCTCACAATTATGTCTCGGTAGTTAGATACTGTGTCCATCCACATTATGTCTCTATATAATGATGAGTAAGACGAATTAACAATGCGGTGGATATCGTAAGTCTTCAGTGAATTTTCAAAATGTTCTAGCAATATTTTCCTCTCGGCTTTCGCACGGGACGCGCTTTGTAAGGACCACAGGTGGTATAAGTCGGTTTCGCGTAACATTAGTTCGATCTGTGATGCCCAGTTGTGGGGTATACTATCGTTTCTACTATACAACCTCAAGGCTTCGTAGCATTTGCGTAGGAGTCGATCTTCGGACATTTTCAATAACTTACACCACCAATCTATCATGCTTTTCATAACATAAAATTTCATAGATAGTCTACCAGTTTCTTTTCTCAATATGTAATTCGGTGTGTTTGATGGCAAATGTAGTAAACTTTTAAAAAACTTAGATTGAACCGTTTCGATTTGATTAACATAGGGCAACCCCCATATTTCACTCGCATACAACAACGTAGATTTTGCTAAAGAGTCGAATAGAACTGATTTTGTTTGCCACGAATCCGATTTGCATTTCGATAAAATTGATAAGACTCTCCCCATCGCTAGTTGCGCTTTTTTGGTCGACTCTTTCGCGTGAATTGCAAATTTTCCCGAGCTTGAAAAAAGCACGCCTAGATATTTCGCAGAATTAGTATACTCTAATGGTGTCCCTTTGTAACGGATGGGTCGCAGTTTCCCCGGTCTACCTTTGTAGAAACGCATGATATTTGTTTTGGAAGGATTGACCACCAGATCGTTTCTATCACCATAATTCTCAAGCGTATTTACTTTATCTTGACAATCTATACCAGAATTCGCGAATATCAAGGTATCGTCTGCAAATGTGATCATCATAATCTCTATCCCCTCCATCAGTTTAATTCCTCTAAGACCTTGTGCGCGAAAATAAGAGGGCATATCACTCGTAAACAGTGCGTATAAAGTAGGGCTAAGCACATCACCTTGCAACACGCCCCTGCTTACATTGATTCTATCCGGGAGTTGTTGATTAAGATTTAATGTAATTTTAGCCTGATCGTACATTTTTGCGATAATACGAATAAATTTTCCGTATATGTTTATATGATGTAATTTTTGAAACAATTTCGCGTGTGGAACTGTATCAAACGCTTTCTTGTAATCCACCACTATTGCCAGTAGTGGTTTGTTGTTAATATTCAATTGTATATCTGATACAGTTTTTGCGATAAAAATATTATCAATGCAGGACCTTGCGTTTCTGAATCCGCATTGTTCTTCCGGGAGAAGATTTTTTTTCGGCTAGGATGTACCGTCTTTTTTTAATTATTGTGACAAAGATTTTAAGGGAAGTGTTCTCTAACGCGATTGGTCTGTAGTTATTCGGATCTAATTTATCACCTTTTTTGAACATCAATTTAATCAGTGATTCGCACCAGGTTTCCGGAATATATTCTTCTGTCAAAAATTTATTGAACATTGCTGGGAGATAATGAATCCAGTTAGGGGGGAGGTATTTATAACACTCGTTCGGTAAACTGTCTGGTCCTGGGGCTTTTTTAGATTTCAAATTCTTTAAAACAGATATAATTTCCTCGAGTGATATCGGAGCATCTAAAGTCTCCGGAGTATCTGAGTTTGAGATGATTAAGATTGGGGGAGATGGAATATATAAATTCTGAAAATACTTGTAACATGTCTCCATTGGTATTTCAATTTTGTAATGTCCTAGTTTTTGTTAAATTTATTTGCAAATAAATAAAAAATGAAAAAATAAATAAAAAATGCAAATTCTTTTGCATTTTTTGTATTTCTCAACATCAAAATCAGATTTTCTCGGTAGATTAATTTAGATGCATTGATAATATTTTTATAGTTTTTCTTTTGTTTATTGTAATCAATATATGACGTCGTGTTATAGTTACTCTTACAGAGTTTGGTATAGGATTTCTTCATTATTTTCTTTGCCGTATTACATTCCAAGTTATACCAAGGTGATTTAAACGATTTCGTCAGCAAAAATGATTTGAGTTTAGCCATATCTGTTTTCCTCATAACACTCATTAATGTCTCTTTCAAATTATCTGCAATTAAGTTCGAGTCATTGCTATAAAAATAAATGTTAGCATGTTCGGACATTTCGCGGACAAAATCAACTAATTTATTTGAGTTCCATCTAATAATTTCTCTTGGTTCCGGTTCTTCTATCTCGGATGTATCATTTTCTAGTTGTAATTTGAGAGAGCATAGTAAGTGATTAGATATAACTGATAGATCTGACAGAGAGAAGTCGATCACATTTTGGAGACAGTGAAAATTTGACCAAGCTAAATCTATGGCACTCTTTCCCAATTTCGGAAGATACGTGTACGCGCCTCGCGCGTCTGATTGTGATCGACCGTTCAACAAAACAAATCCTATGTTTTCCATCAAATCCGCTAATTTGAGGCCTCTAGTGTTTACAATCAAGTCGTGCGAGTTTCTCGTGTCGGATAATCCTAAGCCGTCGAAAATATTCTTCTCATATATGTTGTTCAAGTTACATCCCGGAGAAATTATCAAAATGGATCCTGGGGTCACTCAGCAATAGGATTGTGCATACTGAGTGGATGGGCAAAACAGTAGTGGGTAGGGTCTCGGAGGGTTGCCCCCAAGGAGGCGTCCTCTCACCACTCCTGTAGAGCCTAGTAGTAGACGATTTACTAGAGAAAATGAACCGAGGGGGTATACACACCATTGGTTACGCAGATGATATTGCCCTTCTTGTGAGAGGGAAATTCGAGGAAGTTTTGCCTGGAATTCTCCAAGAGGGGTTGAAGACAGTTGATGAATGGTGTCAAGGGAGGGGACTCAGGGTTAACCCAACCAAAACTGAGACCGTCATCTTCACCAGAAAATACAAACCCAAGAATCTGAGTCAAATCAGATTTTGTGGAACCCAGCTGAAGTATGCCGAGGGAGTTAAATACCTGGGTGTGTTTATGGACAGGAAACTCACTTGGCAGAAACATCTGGAGGATCAATGCTGCAAGGTTCTGAGAATCTTTGCATCGTGCAAATCAGCAGTGGGAGTCGGTTGGGGTCTTTCACCTGACAAGGTTAGGTGGATCTACCAATCGCTGCTGCTTCCCAAGCTGCTATACGCATCCATCGTTTGGTGGACGAGAGTAGAAAAGTCTGCAACTAAGCACCTACTGGACCATGTCCAGGCGGTTATACTTAGGGGCACCTTCAAACTCAGAACAAGTACGCCAACCGCAGCCTTGAGGGTGACCCTGGGGATCACTCCACTGGACCTGGAGGTGATGGGGTCTGCCGCAAGCGCGGCGTATAGATTAATATGTGGTGGTGAATGGAGGAGGACTGTCTCCCCTCATTGTGCCATACAGAATAGGGTCTTGAAGAAGGAGCTATTTGCACTCCCTCAAGACAAATGTAAAAAGGAGTTCCACTTTAATTATCGGCTCAGGGTGAAAATCCTGAGCAGACAGGAGTGGGACAGTAGGAAAGGGCATATTCAAGGAGAGACCTGGTTTACCGATGGTTCCAAGACGGCTGAGGGAGTTGGCGCTGGGATATTTGGACCGAGGGCGGGCGAAATCTTTGCCTATACCCTCAACAAATACAACACCGTCTTCCAGGCTGAGGTCTTTGCCATCGGTGCCTGCGTGGACACTCTTCTGAATATGAATGACGTGAAAGGGCCGATTAATATCTGTTCGGACAGTCAGGCGGCGCTAAATGCCCTTATGAAACCTGACTCCACGTCAAAACTAGTCAGAGAAGTTAAGGAAGTGATCTCCCTACTTACTGACAGACACAAAGTTACTCTCTTCTGGATCCCAGGACACCAGGGACATGAGGGTAACGAAAGAGCTGACGAACTCGCCAAACTCGGTGCCAAAGGAGAGGGCGTACCCAACCTGAAGGTGGGTATACCCTATGGCGAGGGAATCAAGGCCATCCACGGGTGGACGACCAATGTTCATGCCAATCAATGGAGATATGTCGACACCTGCAGATGGGCGAGAGACATCTTGGGCAGGCATCATTTAACCTGGCACAAGATGATTTGGAATATGCCCAGGGAACAAGCTAGGAATTTTCTAGCTCTAATCACTGGGCACTGTAACCTCCGCTGCTATCTGCACAAGAAGGATGAGGAGATTGACTCATCCTGTAGATGGTGCGGAGAGGAGGAGGAAACTCCATACCACGTCTTGGGGCAGTGCTGGGCTTTAACTGCAACAAGGCATGGAACCTTAGGCTCGGGCATATTAACACCCGGGGAGTTGAGAGAATTGGAGCCAGGTCAAATCTTGCGATTCTGCACGATTATTAAACTGGCTCCGATTACATGAAATAGGGGGGATAAGTACAAAGACCTTCGTCAAGTGCTTCTTGCGGACCTTACAACGCTACCCCTCAACTTACAAATATTATAAGCCTGACAGTTGCGATACCTGGGTAAGGCGATTGTTATTTTTGAAAAACATTTATACACTTGATGATTTAACGATAAAATTGGTAATTGGAATGCGTCTCAAAGGCAAAGCGTTGGAGTGGCTTCATTCAAAATCAGATTATATAAATATGAGTTCAAATGAGTTGATCAACGAGATAAAAAATATGTTTATGAATAGTTTGAGTAAAATTTCAGTCCGACGTAAGTTTGAGAGACGTATTTGAAGTTATCATGAGTCATTTTGAGAATACTGTCACGATAAAATTATTTTAGCTAACCAAGTTCCTGTGAGCGATCAAACCGAGCTGTTGAAGTACGTTATCGACGGAATTCCCGAACCGAGATTTCGAGACCAGGCACGCATCCAGTGCTTTACCACGCTGGAGGCATTTCAGAGCACGTTTGAAAATGTTCAGCTGAGGTCGAAACCGGTGAATTCAGACTCAGGGTCCGGAAGGAATGTCGGTAAGACTACAACAAACATTGATAACGGTAAAACATTGAATGTAAATCGAGAAACAACAAATGTCAAGCGCAGTAGGTGCTATTTTTGTGGCGATACGAAACATGTCAGCGATGATTGTCCGACAAAGTCCCAAAGACGTAAATGCTTTAAATGTCAAGGTTACGGCCATGTGGCCAGTGGTTGTCAAACTGTCAACGTGTTAAATCAAAAGAAATTGTTGTACGATAAGGCAGATGCCAAATACTTGAAAGAAATTCTGTTGGGAGGTCGAAATGTCGAAGCTTTGATCGATACGGGTAGTGATTTGTCATTTATCGGTAGAAGCAATTTTTTGAGGTTAGGAGTTGAGCTGTCAAGTCGAGAGAAAGTACAATTTAGTGGAGTAGGGTCAGGTTTGATGGAAACGTTAGGTCGCGCGACGATAAATATTGTGATCGATGAAAACGAATTCGAGATTGAAATACATGTCATTCAAGATAACTTGATGAAATATTCTTTGTTGATAGGAGCAAACTTTTTGCGTAAAGTTGAAGTGAAATTGAGAGGCGATAATGTTGATATTGTACCTTTAGAGAGAAAACAAAGAGAAATTGAGACCTGTACCTGAGATTTTTAGTATTGACTGTGATTTTAACGAGACTGACAAATGTGAGATTGTGAGAGATGTTTGCGAGAGTGTGAGAGATGAGGTGCGCGAGATGATTGTCAACTATGTACCTGAGAAACCAAAAGATGTTGGTGTGTCGATGTCAATTTCGATAAAAGACGACGAACCTGTGTACCAGAATGCGAGAAGGCTTTCGGCCTATGAGCGAGGTATTGTGAATAAACAAGTTAAAGAGTGGTTATGAGATGGCGTGATTCAGCCGACGATTTCAAAGTACGCGAGTCCGATAGTTTTGGTCAAAAAGAAGGATAGGTCACATCGACTGTGTGTCGATTACCGGAAGGTAAACGAGAAGATTGTGCGAGATCGTTATCCTTTACTTGTGATCGATACGCTGCTTGATGCTTTGCAAGATGCGAGAGTATACAGTACATTAGATTTGGAAAACGGTTTCTTTCATGTGCCGATAGAACCGAAAAGTCGAAAATTTACCGCATTTATAACACCAGACAGACACTACGAATTTGTGAGAGTACTATTCGGCCTGTGCAATTCCCCATCAGTTTTCGAAAGATTCATTTATGTGACATTTAAAGACCTTATTTGAGAGGGAGTTGCATTAGCCCATATGGATGACTTGATTATTCCGTCAAAAGATTTCGAGAGCGAAAAAGAAAGACTGAAAATTGTATTGAAAATAGCTAGTGAGGCTGGTCTGAAGATAAAATGGAAAAAGTGTGAATTGTTATGTAAAAGGGTTGAGTATCTGGGGCATATTGTAGAGGCGGGACGTGTTTTTCTTTCTGATCACAAAATAAAAGCTGTTTCTTCTTTTCCAGAGCCTACAAATGTGCGCCAGATACAAAGTTTTTTGAGATTGACAGGGTATTTCCGAAAATTTGTGTCGGGTTATGCGATGATTGCCCGGCCTCTCTCGGATTTGCTTTGTAGCGAGAGTGTTTTCCGTTTTGGGGATCGAGAACGAGACGCCTTTCTACAACTGAAGATAGTGCTGGTACAACAACCTGTGTTGGCCCTCTACAGAGTCGGAGCGGAAACACAACTCGATACCGATGCGTCATCTCATGGGTATGGTGCCATCCTATTGCAACGAAATCCAGAAGACAATTTGTTCCATCCGATTTATTATGCCAGCGGAAAGAAAAGTCCAGCAGAGTCGAGATACACCAGCTATGAACTCGAGGTGCTTGCCATCGTCAAGGCGTTGCGCAAGTTCCGAGTTTATTTACTCGGCATCAAGTTCAAGATCTTCACGGATTGCAGAGCCTTTACGCTGACCATGCGGAAACAAGACTTGTGCGTTCGAGTGGCTAGATGGGCGTTACAACTCGAAGAGTACGAGTGCGAGATTTAATATCGACCAGGAATCCTTCACCGGAGTGCCTGCTTATCGAGAACCACAACGACGGGCTATTTGCCAGGCTGAGCAAAGCTCAGAGGGAAGACCAAGATGTCAAGGCCATAATCGAGGAGGTCGAGAACGAGAAGAGGGATGACTTCGAGATGAGATGAGATGTGCTGTACCGAGAAGAAAATGGTATCCTGAAGTTGGTTGTCTTCAGGGCAATGCACCACCAGGTTATCGAGAAAGTGCACCAGGAGGGGCACTTTGCATTCGGAAAAACCGAAGCAGCAGTGAGAAAGGACTTCTACATCACTAACTTGAGGCCCAAGGTCGAACGCGTTGTGCGCAACTGTGTGCAATGTATTCTGGCCGAGAAAAAGTCTGGAAAGTGTGAAGGATGGCTTCACTCCCTGGACAAAGGGAGCGTACCACTACACACATATCATGTCGACCATCTTGGCCCACTGCCGTCGACCAACAAAAGTTACAAACACATTTTTGTTGTCATCGATTCCTTTTCTGAGTTCGTTTGGTTGTACGCAACCAAGTCAACTTCGTCCTTGGAAGTAGTGAATCATCTGAAAAAACAAGCAGTCATCTTTCGGAATCCCAGAAGAATCATTTCAGACAGAGGCACGGCGTTTACGTCGAGAGAATTCGAGAGCTATTGCGAGACCGAGAAGATTCGACACATCCTTACCACCACCGGTATACCGAGAGCAAATGGACAAGTGGAGCGCGTCAACCGTACGCTTATACCACTTCTGACCAAGATGTTATCGAGAGAGAATAATTGGTACAAACACTTAGGCACGATACAGCTATGGCTAAACTCGGCACAACACAGAAGCCTGGGAATGGAGTTTTTTCGTGCAATGTTCGGGGTGACAGCGAGAACGGGAGGACTAGGTGGAGAAGCTGAACGGCTGCAGGAGGAACTTCTCGAGATTTTTAAGAATATTTTTCTCGAGAATAATAAGTCAAGATCAAAAGAAATTAATAAGTTCTCGAATAAAACGTTCTCTTCTTAAAGTCAACGGTGGTGAGACAAAATCAAAACAGTTTAGAGACAAGTTAGAACAACACAAATTCCGCCATCTGCTTGAAATTCATTAGGTCTCAATTAAAAGTTCGAATTTCGATTCGTTTTGTTTTTCTCGTTATCGACAATGTAAATATTGGAAATTGAGAATAATAATTTATTTATTAGATGTAGTTTTAGATTAAAGAATGAGAATTATTATTCAAGAAAAGAGAAAAAGAAGTTAACAAAGAAAAAACAAACTGTATTGTTGACAATTCCGAAAATCAAAACATTGACCAAGAACAAAAAAAAACAAATATTTCTTTTCTACAAAGCGTGTTTAAACATTCGAATAGTTGTAAACTTTGTCCATGATCACAAAAATGTAAAATACCGTCACAAAAACGTGTGTAAAAGAAAGATAGTTAACAAACGATGTTATAGTTGACCTTTGTCAATGGCGGATGGAAAAAATGACAACAATGGCAAGATAACGATAGCGAAAAACAAGAAAAATGTAATAATCGCGTTCAAACAAAATGCGGGGGTCTCGATCTGGTTGACGGGTATCGAAAAACGCAAATTACAAATTTCGCAATTCTGGTGAAGTTAACGTTGCGAAGTTTCCGCGGTACAAAACATAGGTTAGGCACTTACAATTTTCTGTTGTAAATCAATATCCTCAAGGTGGGATGATGTAGCCAGGGGGTCTTGGCTAGTCCAATTTCGCAAACGGGCACAATTTGTTTCTCGGCACCGACCGAAAACACAATCAATCACCGTGATATCAATGACAACGACGCGTCCGGTAGCTCAATCTTCCAAACAGTGAGCTCTGCACTCGAAAAACAGTGGGAGGTCGCAGCCGTTTAGCGCGCCGCCACGGCGGAGTGGCCCAAATCGGAAACACAACGTTCGCGCTGATTCAAACGCTTTCTCGAGTTATCGATGACAATATTTATCGATGACGATCTCGTTATTTAAGATCGATACAAAGCGTGCAACGCAACAACAAGTTAATAGATGTTATTGTTATGTTTTCGTTTAGGTCGTTCACCGTAAATAAACCGTCGCCAAATAATGTGCCAAAGTCGTTGATTCTAAAATTTGAATTTTTCCGTGCCGAAGATCTTGCCGACACGTGGAAAAATTGAATGGCTTAATAATTATAATGATTATAACTTTTCGGGATACACAAAATCAGTTGGTAAAATCAATCAGGGGATGCTGAAAATTCTAACAAAAGAACACAGCTAAAATATCGTTTTCGTGAAACCCAAATATTATAATCAGAAAATTTAAATTTTTGTAGCTGTAAGATTTCGATTAGTTAATGACACAATAAATATTCCTGAAACTAAAACATGAATAACAGACACACAAAGACAAAAACTTAGTCAATAGAGAGATTACAGTT
>JAAMPD010003171.1:0-11067 GCA_025266255.1 Trissolcus basalis
TTGCAAATAATTCCGCAATCTTTAAATCTCATAAATAGCTTATTTTGCACCGATTATTTCGTATCTATTTACTTTCATATGCAGTTGTTTTGCTCCGGATATCAATTTAAATTTGTGTGCAGTGTCTGCACTAATACAAGATATTTTCCGTTTGAATAAAACTTAGCATTAACTTTCCCCCATCTTGGATTTGAGTATTGAACTCATATATTGATAAAATTGACCTTTCATGCAATCTTGGTGACAGCGGTCAATTGTCATTTTGATTTAAAGAACAGCGTCTGTTCACATTATAACTGTCAAAATTCACTTTCATTCGAATTTCAAGCGTTGCTTAATTCGAGTGTTTATTTTGCTTTCCAGCCGTATATCTATATATGAGCGCAACCCTTTACTATTTTAATTTCGGTTCCAACTGATAGATAAGGAATTAAAATAGAATTAAATCACTTTCGCTTTCGTTTCATTCTTTTGAAACAAAGCAATTTTCAAATTAAAAACCGGCGAGATTGTTTAAACTTTCTCGCCAACATTTTTTGGTCCTTCGAGAAGCCGGATACGGTGACGGGAAAGCAAAATTTAAAGTGACAAAATTGACAAAATTGGTGATTGTTTATTCTTAGTGTTCGGATTCGTTCTTGACTTTGACCGTTTAAAATTCAAAAATTCAAAATGGCGGATGCAAAATTATTTGAAATGATTGCGAACGTGGATCTGATTCATGACGATCTGAATCGATTCATTACAAACACAAAGAAAAGAGGAGTAAACAAATATACTGTTGATTATTTGAAAAGAAGAATGGCTTTGGCTTCTGAAAAATATGAATCAGCGAGACAATTGCATGCGAAGATTGTTATTCAGGCGACAGATGAACAAGTTAGCACATTAAGTTATTTCAAAAATCAAGTGTACGATTCAATTATTAGCACATTTGAAGAAATCGAGTTGTACCTCGACGAAAAAATTGATGAAATTTTGATCAAAAATACAAATTCGGAAACGGAAAATGTCCCAGGGTCTGGGCAAATAAATGAACACATCGCACATGTGAAATTGCCAGATATTAATTTGCCAACTTTTTCTGGCAAATATTCCGAATGGAATACATTTAAAGATCAATTCGATTCCTTAATACATAAACGAACAGATATTCCGTCTGTTCGTAAATTTCAATATTTAAAATCATGTTTAACGGGTGACGCGAGTCGCGTCATAGAGTCGTACAGTTTAACCGCCGAAAATTACGACAGTGCGTGGAGGTCGTTGATTGAAACATTCTCAAACAATCGTATTATCATCTCGGAACTATTTTCCTCAATTTATGACATTCGCCAAATTTCATACAATAATTTGAGCGAACTCAAAAACATGCGAAATACCGTACGTGCTTCGATAAACTCATTGAAAAATCTTGACATTGAATTAGAAAATAGTTTCTTCGTTTATTTTTGTTGTTTTTCAATAATCTCCAGGATGGGTGACGGAGTAAAAGTCTGCTCGTAGTGTAGAAACAGTTTTATTTCAGGTTAACTAAAGGTACCTGACAAAGAAAAAAAGAATGAATACAAATCAAAAAACGAAGTAGAGACTTTTTATCGATAGACAATAAATTTACAGTGTTTATATTTGTTTACAAAGAAAAAGATAAAGGAAGAAAAAAATGAGTTGGTGAGCGACATGTGCTCGATTTCGAACAGGAGAAACCAGAGTACAAAATAGTCGGAGAGACATACCTTTAGTTACAGTACAATTCTCCTGTTCTCGCAGAGCAAGAACTTACAACATTCTAGTGCGGATTGCACAATTTTTCATACAAAATCAATAGATACAATATTGGAGCACTTTCACTACATTATCTGTACACTTTTTTTTTATCAAGAGGTTCTTGCGCAATGTCCTGCCAACTTAAAAACATTTTATTTTGAATCTAGAGAATTTTGATTACTGCCAACTCAGTGGCTAGAGAAAATTAATTCACCTCAACACTCCTCCTGAATAATTTTATCACGAAGATTAACAAATATTTTCTTACACAGAGGTTTTGTGAAAATGTCAGCTAACTGCTGATCACTTCGAATTGGTTTTGGACTTACAGTTTTGTTGACGTGTTGCTGGATATACTTGCGGGGAATTTCTATGTGTTTTTTGCCTTTGTGAGTTTTTCCTTCTCGAGTGTTCTCGAGCAAGTGAATTGCTGATCTGTTGTCCACATAGAGATCGGTGGGTTCCTCTGTCTTCAATGTGTTGAGTTCGAGGGCGATTCTCCTTATCCAGCAGACGTCGTCAATTGCAGCTACAGCTGCCCGGTACTCAGCTTCGGCCGTGGAGGTTGCAACAAGACGTTGCTTTTGCGAGTACCACACCAGTGGTCCACCTCGCATCAGTAGCACTCCTGTCGTTGACTGCATGGTCTCCTTGTCTCCTCCGAAGTCCGAGTCGGAGTATGCATGAAGTTTGGCATCTCCATTGAATTTAATTCTAAAATTTACTGTACCACTCAGGTACTTGAATACACGTTTCACCATGGCCCAGTGAATAGCAGTCGGTTTGGCGCAGAATCGGCTTAGAAGATTCACAGCAAAGCAAATGTCAGGCCTGGATATTGTAGCAAGGTACAGCAGGCTGCCAATGGCTTTTCGATAGGGTGCGTTGGTGGCAGGTTGGTCATTCTGTTTCTCCATCAATTCCTTTACAGTTCCAACGTCTACTGGTGTTGAGACGGGGTAGCAGTCCGCATGTTGCATTTGTTTAAGCAGCTTCTTCGTATAACTGGGTTGACTCACAGATATCCCGTCAGCTTTCACAGTCAGTTCCATCCCAAGGTATGTGAATTTTTCTTGTACGGTCTCGCTGAATGTGATCTCGAACACTTGGTTTATCTCCTTCAGCAATTTGTATATTGCTTCTTCTTCCTTGCCTGCGACCAGTCCATCGTCTACAAATAGTGTCATCAGGATGCTCCTGTTTTGGTTGTAGTAGACACAGGGGTCGTCGTCAGTGCTCG
The DNA here is from genome assembly GCA_025266255.1 of Trissolcus basalis. Lineage (NCBI taxonomy): Eukaryota > Metazoa > Arthropoda > Insecta > Hymenoptera > Scelionidae > Trissolcus > Trissolcus basalis. The sequence goes on from JAAMPD010003171.1 coordinate 3,008, forward strand.
TCAGTCCAAGTTCTTCCAACTTCCTTGAAACTTCCTCGTTCCACATCCTTGGGGCCTGTTTTAGCCCGTAGAGAGCTTTGAGTAGACGGCATGCGGAGTTTGAGCCGTCTTCAAAACCGAGTGGCTGTTTCATGTAGATAACTTCAGACAGTTTTCCGTAGAGAAAAGCTGTCTTCACGTCGAAGGCGACCAACTTCATCCCTTCTGTTGCAGCGTGACTAAGGATTAATCGGATTGAGGCATGACGAGCCACTGGACTGAAGGTCTCTGCATAGTCTATTCCTTCTCGTTGTTCAAATCCTCTGGTGACGAGTCTGGCTTTTAATTTTCCGTTAGCTTTCTCCCTCAGGACCTATCTGCAGGTTAGTGGTTTGACATCCTTCGGACATTCTTCCAGTTTCCAAGTTTTCATTTTTATCAACGAATCATACTCCTCCTGCATTGCCTTTTTCCAGTTCGGATCCTTCAGAGCATCTTCCACTGATATTTCCTGGACCTCGCCAATCATTGCACAGTGAGCAATGTTTCCTCTTCTCCAGGGATCCATGACGTAATCGATGAGTCTTGTGGGTCGTTTCAGGTTGTTGCGGTCTTTCAGTTCTCGTGTCGATGCTTGTTCTCCTGATGGTGTCCTGTCGTTTCTTTCAGTAGGTTTTTCACTTTCTCTTTCTTTGGTTAACTCTTGCAGTTCTTTCTCGACTTTCTCCTCCTGTTCCTTATCTTCATCAGTCAGTCCGGGTGGGTTCTGTCTCCGACTTTGCATTAGTCCTGGCTTCATGGAAGATTACGTTGTCTGAGCTGACGATTTTTCCGGTACTTGGAAAGTAGATCCTGTAGCATGGCGAATCCCACTCATAGCCCACCAAGACTCCTCTTTCAGATTTCCGGTCCATTTTTCCTTTTTTGTGGCTTGGCGTCAAAACGTAGCTCTCACATCCGAATGCACGCAATTTGTCAATGTCTACTTGTCGCCCAAACCAAAGTTTAGCGGGTGTCTTTCCGTCAACGGAGCTGGTTCCTGTCTGATTTAGGATGAAGACAGCGTAGTTTGCTGCCTCTGCCCATAGTCTCTTGCTCAATCCGTTGGCATGTATTGCTGTGCGAGTGGCCTCCATGACGGTTCGCATCTCCCTCTCGATTCTTCCATTTTGTTCAGGCGTGTGAGCAGTCGTGACAGTGTGAAATATACCTTTCTCCTCCAACATCTTCCTTGTGCGTGCGTTCTTTATCTCAGTGCCATTGTCTGACCTGATTTTCTTTATTTTTCTTCCGAGCTGGTTCTCTACAAGGTTGATGTATTTTTCAAGTTTGTTCGCTGCCTCGTCCTTGGTCTTCATGAAGTAAATCGTGCGGTAGTGGGTGTAGTCGTCTTTAAACAGTAGAAAGTACTTTGCGTTGCTCAGAGACGGAGTATCTACTTCCCCCATGTCCACGTGCACCAGGTCCAGAGGTTGCTCCGCTGTCTTTGGATTTCCAGGGTGAGAGATTCGGTGCTGTTTCCCGTAGGTACAGCCTTCACACACGTAGCCTTCCCAGTCATCAACATACTTTGTGCCTTGTTTCTTGAGAATGTTCCTCACGTATTTTATATTTTGGTGAGCCAGGCTCTCGTGCCATGTCAGGTTGCCTTCTCTTTCGGCCATGACGGCTACTTTACCTGTCTTGGGATTGACAAACTTGGATATTTTGTTGTTTGCTTCTTGTTGAAGTCCTTTGTAAAGAATTTGACCTACTGAAACGAGATTAAATCCGAGGCTTGGTACATATAAAACGTTTTCGAGAATCACTGGCTTCCATTTCTGACCATCATACGCTTCCAATGTCACTTTACCTACAGCAGCGCCATCTACTTGAGTGCCATCTCCTATCATGATGGGAACAGGTTTGTCCAGTTCGACCAAGTTGGTGAACCACTCGCGGTGTGATGACATATGCTGACTTGCTCCGCAGTCCTGAAACCAGCATTCGTCCTTGTTTCCTAGTTTGCAGCTTAGTAGTAGGTTTGAGTCAAGGGTTGTGTTCAGAAGTACCAGTGGTTGCTGTCCGTCTTGCTGGTTGGGGCGTGATCTGCACTCCTTTGCAAAATGTCCCTTCCTACCACACTTGTTACAGGAGTAGATCTTTTTGCAGTATGCCAGATATTTGGCACTCGGCTTGCCCCTACAATCCTTCATGAAGTGTCCTTTCTTGTCGCATTTATGGCAGATCACAGGTTTTGTTTCAGTCTTGTTTGTTGATTGCTGTTCTTACTTGTTCCGTTGCTTGGCGATGAGTGCATTCTGGTTGCTTGCTTCTGGTCCGTTGCCACTTTCCTTGAGTCTTTCATCTTCAAGCCTGAGTCGTTCAATCAGTCTCTCCACCGTCTGGTCAAGAGTACCTACGTTGTCCCATGCAGTCCTAAAATGTGCCAACTTGGGTGGCAGCACACCTAGGATCCTCGACACTACCCAGCTTGGACGGATAGGGTCGATGTCAGTTGACAGTTCCTCTGCAATGGCGACGATTTCCATGCAATTTTCAGCCGCTGTCTTTGTTTCGTCGTAGACAAATGAAAAGAATTTCTGTCGCAGGGTCTCTCTTGTTACTTCTGTCTTGGTTCCATACAAGTTGATGATTTTGTCCAACATCTGACTTGATGTCGCACAGTGTGCGAGCTTACTTGCAATTTGGCTGCTGACGTTCAAGGCGATAAGCGTTTGCCCCTCGAGATCTTGCTTGACCCATGTCTTGACAGCTTGATCAGTTGGGGTACCGACAGGTTTGCTTTTTGAGCCAATGGCGATTTCGTACACGTCTTTGGTTTTTAGAGCTAGGTTTAATTTTAATCGCCAGGATGCATAGTTTATATTGCCTTGTGCATCTTCGCACAAGGTTTCCAGTTTGGACTTGACTGTGTCCATTTTTCAATTTATTTAGATTACCTGACAATTTTTTTTAGACTGATTTTGCAAATTGTTCGCTCACTTTTGACTTTCAAACTTGTTTTCTAATTGATCTTACTTGAATTTCACCTTTCAGACTTGTTTTTCATTCACTTTCAGTTGAATTGCAATTTTGATAACCTTGCGTGTTTGTTTTCGTCGAGCTGCAATTCAGTGATGCTGGCGACAGTTGCTCCAACTTGCAGTGACAGGTGACAGTAGATTTGGAGGTTATGTCGTTCCTCCTTGCTGTCTTTCCTCTTTCGTGTTTCCTTCCGTCGTCTTCAGCTTGGAGATCTGGGCAGTCAGCGACGCTCTGGGCCCATAACCTGTTGTTTTTCAATAATCTCCAGGATGGGTGACGGAGTAAAAGTCTGCTCGTGGTGTAGAAACAGTTTTATTTCAGGTTAACTAAAGGTACCTTTAGTTATAGCACAATTCTCCAGTTCTCGCAGAGCAAGAACTTACAACATTCTAGTGCGGATTGCACAATTTTTCATACAAAATCAATCGATACAATATTGGAGCACTTTTACTACATTATCTGTACGCTTTCTTTTTATCAAGAGGTTCTTGCGCAATATCCTGCCAACTCAAAAACATTTTATTTTAAACTAGGGAATTTTGATTACTGCCAACTCAGTGGCTAGAGAAAATTAATTCACCTCAACATTTCCACAGTCTAAATAGGGAGTGTGACTTTATTAAACTAAAGTGAGTTTTTTTTTCGATTGGTAAGTTGCCAGTGCAAATTTAATTCAACGTCGTGAGTATTTGAGGTTTTTTTCGTATCTTTTTTCTAGGAAAATTTCGAATATCATTTTTTGCGGTGAAACGCTGCTTCTTTGTTCGTAAATAGTATCAAGCCAATGTGCCAGCGTTATTAAAAATAGATATTTCTCTTTTTTTGTACATATGGTACCGAGTACCATTTGATGGTTATCTGAGCACCGTCTGCCAAACATCTAAACTTCTACTGCCACACTAAGGTAACGATTTAATATCAGTCGTCGTGAATGTGAAGGCAAAGAGGCAAAGTCATCGCGAAGACGAAGAAGTCATCAATATAGTTATAAGAGCACCTGAGTAAACGCATTGAAGGCAGAGTCTCTAGAGGCAACGTTACTCATCGAACATCTGAAGAATTTTACCAAAATAAAAAATCAGTAAAACAAATGTGAACAATTAAGGGGACTGGCAACCAAAATTGTTATTTTCACCAATTTTCGATAAATCGATTAGAGTTGTTGTACATTGATAAATTATAAGTTTCTTTGGAAGAACATGCGGAAAAAATGTAAAAAAGTTTATGATTTATTGTTTATTACCAAAAATGTGTTAAAAAACTGGTATTTTCTATTTGCTTCTGTGCGTTTAAATTTAAATCAATTTTGATTTTATTGAGCCTTTTCGTTTGTTAGTTCAAGGACTATGAATAGTACTGACAGATTTTTGATAACTATTGACTATCAAGAGTTACAATAAAAAATTTGAAAACATGCAAAATACGCTGAGAAATCCGGAATTTTTTCCACTATTTTGTTTATAATTTAGAGAAAATTCATCAAAAACAAAATCTGTCTGAATAATTTATGAAAATTCGGTCATTTCAAGGTGGCCAGTTCCCTGGCCACCTTGCTAAATAACATAGGATCGATAAGTTAACATATCATGAAATAGACTGGATTAGACATTTTTCCAATTGTTTTCTAAACACATTTCATGGCACATCGAAAAATCTATTCTAGGTGCAAACTTTTTAGCAACTATAGCGATAAGGGAAAATATATCTCCCTTACCAACGTCCGTTCTTCTCTAACTAACATGGGAAAGATCATGTTTACGGCGATGTAAAGGTAAGTGCCCTAAGTTGGAGCGACGATAACATTCTCGGTGCATCTATCAAGTTATTCAACAATTTTTTTAGAGACAAATGAGTAATCGATGAACGCTCTCCTCAGTTCCAGTGTAGGTGAATTAATCGACCGTAAAGCATGCGAGTAATCGTGATTGTATCTTCTCATTGGACATCTCATCAAATACGCCACGAATCTTACAACTCGATGCTGCACTGATTCAAGAGCGTTAACTGAGAAATCTGTGAATGAACACCAAACCACAGAGTTATATTTGATAATTGGCCGAACTAAGGATTCATATAACAACTAAAATAATGTCGCGTCTTTTATTTGTTTGAATTTCTCCTCAACCCCACATTCTAGACGCCTTAAAACATATAAGTCTGACCTGTGCATCGAAATAAACCTCACATCAAATATAAAACTCAGGTCATCAACAAAATCAACAACTGTAGTGGATCGTCACTAAGTTTATACTCAAAAACAATTTTTTTTTCGTAAAGCTTATCTAAGAACTATTCTAAATATTTGAAAAAAGTGAATTATCCTGACAGCGCAAAGAGATCTTTTTGCTAATCAATTGTATCATCTACATTCACAATTCTTGTAAAAATTTTAACATCGTCGAGGTACAACAAAATGGATGATGAAAAGATTTTCAATAACAAGTAGTTCATACACTCGATGAATGATAGCGGCTCAGAATTCTTTAGACTTTGCGGTTTGGATTTCATGACCCTTTGAAAAAGCATATTGTTAGTATCCACTGTTGAGATAAAACGCTTTTCGAAATGACATGTTTATTTTTCAACAAAGTTTTAATCACTGTTTTGGATTCTTGTTAGAGAATAACTTGTTGTGGGCGAAAATAATTATCTTCTCCCAATTCATTATAATACAACTTTCTATGATTAATTCGACATAGTGACACACTGGCTTTTCGTGTTAGACTGACTCGTTGTAGGAAATATCAGGATATATATAGTTGAAATTGCTATTGTTGTTCGAGTTGCTGGACCCGCGAGTCCAACAGATCTTGTTTTTCTTCAAGATATAATAATAACTAGTAATTACTAGCAAAAGTCCAATTTACGGCCAACTTCTTCTTTCAATCAACTTTATTATTGTAGATAATGTTAGTCGCTTGTGATTAACCTAGGGCACTAAGTTGTAAACAACTATTGCACCGTCCTGCTTATCATGTTGGATATATCTGGTATTCTAATTTCTGAGATGTATTCTGGGGTAAAATATGTACACTGTCTTCCAAGGCTTATTTGCAGGAGCGACATATCGAAGATGAGGCTTTCTGTATTTGACATATCGGCCCTCCTTAAATATACTTTGTGACGCTGCTTTTTGAGCTGCATCAAAGAAAAGACACAGTTTGTCGTTATCGTTCTTAAAAACCAACAAGAGAACACAAGTCTGAATCTTGATGAATTTCCTGGTGACTCAGATTTTAAGATCTAGGTTTAAGTATCGCTATGTTTTGAGTTTATTGAAGTATGTATTTTTTGAGTAATTTATTAGGGTTTTATTTGAGCAATTTTTGTAGAGATTTATTGAGGTTTTATTGAGAAATTTGTGTAGTGATTTAAGTAATTTTTGTAGAGATTTGAGTATTTATTGAGAAATGTATCGAGATTTCATTCAGGTTTAATGAGTCTTTTGTGAAGAACTCATGGGCCTAAGATTGAGTCTTGATTAAGTTAGATTGAGCATTTTTGAGTACTTTTGAGTTTTTGAGTATTGCGTTTTTGAGATTTTTAAGTACTGTCTTTTGCGTTTTTTTTAGAATTATGTTTTGTGTTATGAGAGCTCAGTCTGGGACGATATCAGGACGTTGGTTGTTTGATACTCTTCTCGGTATCGAGCCCAAAAACTCAATTTGGTTTGGTGCGGGGATGTTGGCTGTTTGATGCTTTATTCCGTACCAGGCCCGAAGCCCAGTATCGATAACGGCAACGAAAATTCAAAATTAACATCTGTCAGAGTCGACTTTGAATCTATTAACAACTGCTGGTAGCACCCGTTCTGCTATCGATACCACAATTATTAGTGACGATTGTCACTAATTCACTTTTTCGAGTCGTAAATTGTCATTCTGATCCTTGGGCGGAACAGGCAGCTGTTGCACCAACGTGGGACAGCAACAAGAACATTAGGCAGCCTGGACCACTCCAAGGATCGCTCCGCTGTCAACTGGAGCGCGCTCCGGCTTCCGAACTCTCGATCTGCGAACCATTTCTGTCAGTCAGTCAGTCATCAGCCCACAACATCTGTACGACGGTGGAGTCTGCAGCTTGATCTAGTACTACCGCTGATAAGATATCGCCTTTCTGCCGATATCGTTGCCATTTTGCTGTTTGTTTTCAACGTGACCTGCTCCGAACCTCGAAGGCCTTCGAGAATGGCGCCACTTGCCTGTTCGTCATAGCACAAAAAGAGCACCAACGCTGAACCAGGAGTTCTACCCGTGGTGGTCATTTCCCGTGGAGAAGCTAGTCTTCGTTTGTTCAACATCGAACCCATAATCTATTGCAGTTGGATAACCCGTGTGTCGGTTATTGCTGTCGAGTAGAGGTCCCTGTAGAGTGCTGTCCTTCAGGAAATAAGTCTCTCTGGTTACGGGCAGAAGCGGAATCGACAAAGCGGAGGTCATCACAATGGTCCTGTGGATGACCAGCAACCAACAACCAAGGAAGAACGAGAAGAAACGACATCGGATTTTGACTCTGGGAGTCGACAGCGGGGAGCGAGAATTCAAAATCGCCGCCGCACTGACTTGACTGCAACGGTGGGGAACGGAGAGAGAGGGAGGTAGCGCGGGACGTTTTGAGATCTCGTTATCGATGACACCTATAAATACGAGGTCTCATCTACGGCCCAAACCATTCGAATTCGGAAATTGAGTACTGATTGCGAACCTGTTTCCGTCTGTGCTTTTCGTTTTCGAATCCTGGCTCAAGGAAATTGATTTTTGACCGTATCGCTAGTGGAAGTTGATCGAGACCTGACTATCGCGGTTTCGTGTGTGATACTGTGCAACTCTGCTTTGGCGAGCTCGAGATCTAGGGTCATATTACGTTCTGTTTTTGCGTTTTCGACAATTGTAAGTCCGTTCTATTTAAGAATGTAAATTTTGTACTTAAATGGACACGTTTTGTATTGTAAAATTTGTATCTGAAGATCAGTGTCTAATATCGTTATCGAGACACGTGTTTGCAACCGTCATCTTTTTGAATTTCGATTTATCGTTTCTGTATTTTGAGACATG
>JAAMPD010003172.1:0-11056 GCA_025266255.1 Trissolcus basalis
ATTATTTCCACGCGCCGTATCTTTGCAATTTCCGTTCAACATTTCCAAGGAATATTTTCTGTAAAATTGTTTGCTCGTTGAAAAAGTTAGATTTTACAAGCAAAATTTAGTTAAAAACTGTCGGAATCAGTTTTAATTAAATTATTGAGTTTAAAAATAAATAAAAAAATGTTTTTTTAATTAAAAATTTGATTTGGAAAGATGGAGAAAGTTGATGAAGTACAATAAATTTATTTCGTATTGAATTGGATTTGTAAATTTAAAATACGGAAAGCAAATAAGTAAATGTTATAATTCCACCTGTTGCTCGTTTCGGTTCAATCTGCATTCTCCAAAAAAGGTTTTTTTGTTAGTAATTTATTGTCTGATAAAAATTTAAACAAAATTGTTAAAACTTTGTTTGGTGTGATACTTGAATTAAATTGCTCTAAGCTATGAGAAGTGCATTTGAAATTAAACAATTGTTTCAGGTAAGAGTAGAGGATGGAAAATAGACAAAAATCAAAATTCTACAGAGAACAAATCAAAGGCTGAATATAACATGTAAAAATCATTACTCAAAGTGGCTTTGACTAGCCTTTCATACACTTGATTGGACGGGATGAGTACGCATTTAGTTGTGAAATCCAACATGAGAATTTAGAATAAATATAAAATGAAGTAATTAAGCAACGTCAATTAAAAACAGAATGGAGAACAGACAAACAAATTTGTACAACACCTACAACTCCATGAGATGATTGATAAAAATGAACGTTTACAAAATTGCGAACCAAAAAAAAAAGTTGTCAGCAAACAATAATTGATATTTCAAAGAAAAATACAATGTTACAACGAAAAACAAGTGTCATAGGAAAAAAAAGTATAATAATTGAATCCTGACAATAAATTTATCTTCTAATTGGCAATCACAGTTTCAATGTAACATTGATATTTTTCTCCTCGTGTCGGTAAAATATCTCAAGGGAGAGAGAAGTTTGAATGGAAAAAATAGTGAAACTTTCGACATTGTCTCTGCCCTTTCAGAATGAATGATCATCTGTTTGAAAGGGTCGAGGTAGATATAACAATTGCAAAATAATCGGTGATTGATTTTTCGATGTTTTAGTTTGTTTTTTTTTACTTACTCGGAGGCTCTGGCAGCTCTCCGCTTGCGTCGTGTAGATATCTTTGGCCCCCCTGTAGGTTCAGCCCTAAACAGTCCACAAAAAAACAAACGGTCCCAAAATGTTGAAACAAATTTGAACAATTTTCAGTGGAATAGTTGAAAAATGTACTACAAATTATATTAAGGGATACGACGTCAAGTTACGGAATCGAAAGTTTCAAGTAGACTTTTGAAAGGAGAAGTTGAAATTTTAGCAGAATACTAAGGCTTTTACAGTTTCTTTACTTTTTTTTAATTTATACCTGGCAATTTAAATACTGCTCAACTTATCAAAAGAGCGCAAACAATGTAAGTTAAACTGCTTTGTTACATCAAGTTTGTAGTCTATTTTAACAGTTTCATAATTTTGTTACTTTCAAATTTGATTTGATTTTGATTATGTAATGTTCTATTTTTTTATTTTATACAAAATTGATGCACAAAGTTGTTCTTAATAGAAACACTATAAAAAGCATTTACATTGACAAAGTCAAGATGAGGGCAGATTTATGTGAAAATTAAAATGAAAAAAAAACCTCCAAACGATACACCAAGGATGACAAAATTGATGCATGCATAAATGAATTCCATTTATTTTACCAGTTCGCAGTTTTAAATAATCTGATTTTTTTTAATATTTTCCACCAGACGAACTGTCATTTATCAAAATTAACTTAAAACAAGAACGTCGAGGAGAAAATTTGCGTCTGAAATAATTTCATTGAAATTAACGTTGGTGCTATTTTTAAAAAGGCATTTAGAATCTTTAAATAAAATCGATCAATCGTCAAAATAGGTAGAACATTATAACTATTCTTGGACAACAAAGTGGTCACGGTCTAAAATAAAAATAAATAACAAAAATTACAAGTTGGACACAATTTGAGTGATTAGATAACAAATAAATATACGTGTAGTTTTCGCTCCGTCGTATGATTCTAGTCAATGTTACATTCTAATTTGGAACCCTATATCACAATGCTCTGATTGCTGCAGTACTTGAACGTGACAAGTATCTGTCGAATTGAAATTTTATTCATTTGCAATTTAACCGCACTTAAAAAAATTTTTTTCTTTTTCTCTATATCACTGCAAGGAAACTTGACTTTTAAAAATGATATCAAAAGCATTTTTCAAACCGACGATCCGAAAAGCAAAAACAAGATTCGAAAATATAAATAACCGAAACAGATTTTATTACTCATAAAAAATGTTGACTTGTGCTTGTAAAGTGAGTTATTCGATCTTTAAGGAGGAATCAAAGGAATCACTTACTACCCAATCATTGCATATAAAACTCGTGACAAAGTCAAGAGTAAATCAAGAATCAAGAATAACTTGAAAAATAATGCTACATAAGTTGAAACAAAATTCAACTATTGATCTTGATTGAATTTGTTACAAGACCGAGTATTTGGTATTAAAAATTTTGACAACTATAAATCTTCCACTTGACCAAAAATGCGGTTATCGTAAATTTGATTGCTTTACAATAAAATTGTTATCTGTGAAAATTATCTAGATAACGAGTTCAAGTTCACTCGACGGGGATCTTATTTCTCGTTTCTCATTCATGAAACCCTTCAAAAGTAAATTGTTCAGATATGGATTAGCATCGGCAACAGGTCAGCAAATTTTGTCGTTGTTTTTTCTTCCAACATTTAACGAGTTGACTCGAATTTATAAGCAAAATATTCGAAACTCAAACTGCAGATCATAACGATAACTCCGTTGGACGAGTTCCAATGCGAATCTGATAATTTTCTAACGACTATTTTTTCGTTCTATTATTATTCTTTGATCTGATTTGTATACAATTTCACGAAAGAAAAAGAAAAAGAAATAGAGGAAGATGTATTCGCAATCGCTCAGTCTGATTGTTTTTTTCCTACCGTGCGGTGCTATTAACACTTTGCAGACACCTCTGCAAATCATTGCAGACGATGATGCATACACAAATATAAACGCATGACATATGAAAATGATAACACGAGCCTGCCTAAATAACGTTCTTCGACTAATTACTACTAACTGACAATTGAGCAACGTCATTACAATTTTCTAGCCGTCAAATGTACAAATGGCTCTGATTTAAACGCAAAACACCAAAGTACGACTTCTGTTTACAATTCTAAGTTTTTTTTTTTTTTTGATTTTTTTTGTTGCATACAAAATGTTTTCATTACCAAATAGAAGTGATAATTCGTGAATGCCAACCGTTCGTTCTTGGACAACAAGCATCAATAGATTATCTCTATCTCTTTGTTTGATTTTCCTCACATTCTGAATTCTAGTTTCCATGAGTTAGTATTTGTGTCAATCAAAACAGCTGTTCGGTTTAATCGCGCGACGAAACTCCCACAACACAAACTTCCTGCACACATAAACCAGAAATAAAAAAGTACGAACAACAAAAAAAGAGCGAGAAAATAAATTGAAAGAAAAGGAAAAAAGTAGAAAAAAAGAGAAACATTTGCATATAATATTTTGAAAAGGAAAAACAGAATGGGTCTCACTTTTGCAAAGCCAAGATCACCTTCGACCCACGCGGGAAAAACCTGTCAAACATCCTAAAACCAACATGCACCACGATCAAGCGTGCGCTCATGTCCAAAATTATCAATAAGAAATGAAGTAAGAGCAAGTAAGAGAATAATAATTATTAATTATGATGATCTGCAACGGCACTGCATGACATATTGATCTCATAATTGGAAGATATGACAGTGACATGAAAAAATGTGTCTTGTCACAGTGATTGTACTGGCAAATTATCGATGGAGAAAAAAAAGCCACCAGGGAGACGAGATTTGGTTTCCATCGTGTCAAACAGTTTGACAGACTTTCTGAGAAAAAAAAATGTACAGGCAAGAGAGTAAGGGAAGGGTGTTTTTTTGTGGCAAAAGATTCCATGAGCCGAAGCATGAGATTGGGAGGGTATGCAGGTGTGTGTCGTGACACAACCCCATACACATGGACAGAAGAAGAGCAGTGACAAGTTTAGCGTTCCTGTTGATCAGCTCATTCGCAATGGACACAAGTAACAGTTCGGCATTGGCCGGTCAGTCCGGGCAAACATACCTGTAATAAGAGAGGCAGCCCTTGGACAGAACGAACCACCGTTTCTGATAACCTTTCAGGTAGTTGGTCCATTTGAGGAGCCAGCCCTTCTTCTCGTGGGTGCTGAGCTGCGTTTTCGTGTCACCCATGGTTTTACGACGTTTCCTCCCGTTTAGACACGTTTTCGACGTTTGTGCTGAGCTGTCGCTGCGGGCGACGTACACATTATCAGCAGCAGCTGCGGTGCGCCCAACCGACGACCATTTTATGACCAGTTGTCAACGCCCTGATACGCACTTCTGTTAGCGTCTGCAGGGCTCGGACAAATTTTTTGTCAGTTGGTCCACTACCGCCGACGTGCCACAACAAACCAAACACGGGGACACGTCCTTGCTGGTCCTTGCTCCACTAGACAATTGTCAGCCACGACACCACACCAAGACAAACAACCTCTGTCAGCTCGATCGCCTCTTTCCACAAAGTCCCGCTAGGTGGCGCTCCGTACGCTCGCCATATTGTTTATTTTCGTATTGTTGTTTAATTCCGTTTTGAGATTACACTGGATTACACAATTGTCCCCGCTGAAGTAAACAATTACAATTGTTTAATTATTTCAAGTGACAGTTTTAAGGTTAGATTTTGTAGTGTTGACAGTTTTCTGATATTTGATTTTTTAACAAACAGAGGATTGCAACAATGGATGTTTGTTAACCTCGAATTGGCGGGAAATCTCAATGCCAGGTGATTTAAAATCAAAACAAACACCGCCGGACAAGTATGAACGTGAAAAGAACGTGTGACAGTTGAGTTAAATTGATTTTGATGTGAAAATGAACGGGTTTGGTGTGGGACAGTTTTATGGAAACAACAACGAGGAAAATAAAACGGAACGGACGAGGAAACGTAAAAAATGGGGAAACGAGTTGGAACCGATGCCTTTGACTTTGTTCGGTCCCACGGACTTCTGGGCTGAATTTTCAAAACAATGTGATGCTTTAGATGTCATTTATAAATTAAGATCGCCCGTTAATCCGCTGAGTTTGTTCGTTTATCAAAACAAGGATGATGGTTTTAGACATTTTGTGGTCGTTCATCCTGAGACATATTGGTGGAATTATGTTAAACGTACTGAAGAACAGAAGGACAGATGTTTTTATGAAGTAAGTTAACAAACAATTTTATCAGAACTTTGTTCTGTTGGTTTTAATTATGTTATTGTTATGTTAAGTTGTTTATTATAAGAATATAATTTGTTAATAGGTGATAATTGAAAACGAACCGTCATACATCTACTTTGACCTTGAATTTATGAAAGATCAAAACCCAAACAGAGACGGTGTAAAGATGACCAAAACTTTAACTCAAATTGTATTTGCCTATATGTTTAAAAATTGGGAGACGGTAATCAACGAGAAAAATGTGATCAATTTGGACTCGACAACTGAAACAAAATTCAGTCGGCATCTTATTTTCAACACCAGGGATGTTGCGTTTACAAACAACTTTCACGTGGGCAAACTAGTCAAACAAATTTGCAAGGATGTTTTGGAGTACGTTTTCGATAACAAGCCAAACGACGTTCTGAAACTGTTTAAGAAAGCTGATTTGGAAAACTTGGTTGTCGTTACAGACAAGGGGAACAAACTCTTTGTCGACACAGCCGTTTACACGAAAAACCGACATTTCAGAATTTACAAGTCCACGAAGTGGGGCAAAAAGGTGTTCCTGGAAGTCGCTCCGGATTGCAAATATGTTCCTAGAGAAAATAAAGCTACGGTTATTAAGGATAAGGAAGCGAAATTGTTTTTAGATTCGTTGGTATCCTTCTTCCCGGATAAAAGTAAATTGCAATTGCTCGAGTTCAACTCAAAGAACGAGCCTGAAGTCAATTGTTACGTTGGAAACGAATTGTTGAAGAAGCCTCAGGTTTCGTTTAGTGATATGATTTTAACAACCCCGCAATCGCCTTACATCGAGCTCGATAAGCACATCAAGGAGGTCATCAAGCCGGGTCGAATAAGATGTTGCAAGTTTTACCCCGAAGTCAACAGATTAGTTTATGAAGTTCTAGGAAACAGGTAGAATTAAAATTGACATTGTATTTTAAATACCTATCAAAACAAACTCGGAAATAAAAATTCTAATGAAATGAACTTGATCTGTTTAATAGGTATTGTAGAAACATCGGCAGGCAACACAAGAGTAATAATATATACTGGGTGGTGGATCTCTCAGAGAGATGCAAATACCAGAAGTGCCACGACGAAGATTGTCAGGGTTTTACCTCCGAACCTGAACCGCTACCTGAAAAAGTGTGTTTTGAGTTCGATGACGACTTCGATATGTGTCTATCAGAACTGCCGGAACCATAAGTCAATCAACAAGTCAGATAATATTTTTTTAAACATGCACGATTTTTTATCTATAAGACAAAGAAAAATAAAAAAATCATTTATACAAATACTTTACAAGCATGATTCTTTAGTCACTGTCGTCCAAGAAACAATAAATTTTACCCAAAAAGGTTACAATTGACTCATCAATTTCATTTTTTTAATTGCTGACACTCTATCTATAAATGTAGAATAATACAACAACATAATCACTGTGGTAATGTCGAGTCACTGCAGTTAATAGGTTTCTTATAAATAGCGCAACAACAGTGAAACGCACTTTGTTGCGTTCAAGCAAAAAGCCTGGTGATAAAAAAATAGCTGAGAAAGCCAGTGGCTTCCTCGCTGACAGTTTCGGGCAATTCTGTTTTTTCAGGTTCGGCGCTCTCGTCTGTTCGACTCTTGGAATCTGATTGCTTCTCCGTCTTTGCATTTTCGTTAGGCTTATCCTGTATGCTATTGTCGATCACTTCATCAGTATTCTTCTCAATGATATTTGGTTGCTCTAGGTTGTCTTGGCTGTCTGTATCTCGCCTGTCCTCAGACTTTGATGCTATCGTATTTTCTTCTTTAGACATTTTGTAAGATTTATACTGTTTGCTGGCTTCTCGCATCCTACATAAATAGTCCGGAAAACCTGTTGATTCAATTTCATTGATTAATTAATTGAATTCTTGCCAATTACTTTAAAAGGTTCAAAATAAGTACCTCTCACTGCCACCCATGATGTGATTGCGTACGAGAGGCTTACACCAGGATCATCAAAATACGTCAACGTGAATTCAATTCCATTCTCATTGAATTTTCGATATGGTTTTATTACCATATAAGACCAGTACGAAGATACTCTAAATAAAATATTTGTTATTGAATTAGTTATTTTGACATAATTAAGAAAAAACTTACATAAAAAAAATAGACATAACAAATTATTTACATCAATTAATAGATAGAAAATAAGATAATCATTTTTGTTCCACTTGCCTATGAGTATTCGATCGTACAGGCGCGTCTGGGTGATCCGTGACTTTACTTATAATGACTATTATACCTTTTTCTTCATCTTGCATCCATCTCCTCTGATAAACGTAATCCCTGTTAGCAAACAATGCCTAGAAAACAGTTTCTTGTTTTATTATCAACATTTGATATGAAACATTTAAATTATCACTCGTACAAGCAAACATTCTTACAGGCCATATCATTTCCCAGTACAAAATGTCACACCATCCATTTTTATCATTATTATTATCCGGATCCGATTCTAAGACAGTTAACTCCTTCGCTGTGTGATCCCATTCTTTCCTATAATCTATATCTATTTGCACTTGAAGAAAATCTTCAGCAGATACATCGTCAAACGATCCGTACACTTTGTAAGCGTAGAGTCCACCCGTATCTTCTTCTACTCTTCTCCATACTATCATATCTTGACGTTCTATGAAGGGTTCCCAATCTAAAAATGACAACAAAATTATATATGAATGAAATTTCAATATCTCGTAAAACAACATTTTTTTTTGTTTTATGACTTGTACTTACCTTGAGGTTCATAATTAGTAAGATGTACATGATTTTTGCAACTGCAATAAGTAACATCAGGTCGAACGACATCAATGACTATTCGCAATCGACATTCTGGGCATATGACAGTCGCATCTTTCAATTTATAGACCTCGTTGATGTCATTGCAGTAACTACAATGCAAAATACATTTACAATGTTTGCTTGGAATAAAATTTCAATTAGTAATCCTAAAAGCGTCATCAATGAGAAAGTTGGACAAACGTTAAAAAGATTAATGTTTTTTTAATTGCCAATCGATTAGTAACTCAGCAAAGTTACATTGAAGCTCGTTAATTAAAAAGAAAACAAAATTGTTATAATGAATATCAGTGGAAATTGGAAGATAAACAATCGATTCCAAGGCGAAAACAAACGTGAACCCTCACCAATTTACGGTTTAAAAAAAAACTGTCGAGTCCTCGATTAAAGAACCGCTTTTAACAAAAATAGACGTTAGTGAATGAATTAGACAACACACTAAACTGGCCTAATTAATTGACCTGTACATTTCTCGGTCGGAGATTCTCTCTTTATCCCAGTTGTAAGAAGTCACCAAGGTCGAGGCGAAGACGAACTGGCCCCGGTTGAAGAGGTACTTCCTGTAGTTCCACGTGCGCATCAGTTCCTTGAGGTCACGCTTTTGCCATATCTTCTGGTACAGGTGCAGGATCTGGATGGTCTGTCTGAACCGTTGCGCAATGACAAATTCAAGTCGACTGGTGCAAAGCCGTGCTAGCACCCGTAACCTCTCGTCCAGGTGTCGTTGTCTGCACAGCTTACCTAACTCGGACAATGACAGGTCGCGCTTCACATTGCGCAGCTGGTGCAACAACATCGTCAGGTGATTGCGCGGGTACATCCTTGGGCATGTTATAGTGCCATGCTTAAACTTGAACCTGACTTCCGTCGGCCCACCCGCACGAATGGCAGCACACGTTTCGAGCCCGCATCGCTCTGTCTCGCTCGGACCACTGTCCAGTGAGTGAGAAATCGCCCGTGACGTAATTCACCAGGCTCAGATAACAATTGTTGTTTGACAAGTTGACACCTGAGATGAGCAGTCTCTTCAATTGTCACTGTTTTGTCTTCGAGATCGTTTCTTGATGTTTTTCTTCTCTTAAAAATAGTACTATCTTGTTATTTTTTCAATACAATTTATTGGTTGCAGTTTTGTTTGCTTTTGTGTTTGTTAATGAACCTCTCAGATGGCGCGGTAGTCGGCTGCGTTGGAGTTGAAAAATTAATATACAGTTTTGGTAATGATGTTTTTGAGGTTAGAAAAATGTTTGCTGAGATTGTTTTTTTTTATTTTTGACCATTTTATTTTATTATTTTGAGATTTTTATGCGTATTTTGGAACCGGTAACGTTCCGCCATGTGTACCGATTAAGTGTTAGGTTTGTCTTTCTCTTTCATGTTATATAATTGTAATAGTTAGGCGAGGAATTTCAGAACACATTTTTACGAACACTTGCAATTTTAAATGTTTGTTTGAATGTTTGTCTCAGTTTGTCTTGTTTATTTTTGCGCGAAGAGTATATACATAAATAAGAGTAGATATAAATATTTCTACTGTTCTAAATATATCGTTATTTTTAGCAGGTTCTTTAAAATAAAAATAAAAATAAAATGTAATATTTTTGAATATACAAAAAGAGACAACAGGAAAAATTATACGGGACGTTTTTAAGGTATACTCACCTGGAAGTACAAAAAACTACAAAAGTTCAACATATATTTTTTATTTTAAAATTGACATTTTTAGGTAATACCACATCTCTATCACTTCGTGAAAGATGTTTGGAAATCGGTATTTTAAAAGATAACAGACAATCTTAACGTTTAATTTTTACATTAAAATTCTTATATATTATATGCTTATATATTAGGTAACATTTTTAAGCAAGTGTCAGTATACTAAAACTGATTTTTTATTAACGATGAAATATTGATAATTTCATCTAAACAACAAGTGGTTTGCGGTGGCCACGATTTCTCCAGATCTACTCAACCAATTAGTTTGTAATTCGTTGAGCTTACGGGTATACATGTAACTCATACAGTAGAGATTTAAAAAATGCATCTATTTATCTATCAATTAGAAGTAATTGTTGATTTTTTAAGAATAAAAAAAATTGTATGAGATAAATAGATTGTTCCAGCCAACATTTTTTATTTAAAAATGTAATTTTCATGAAAACCTCTACGAGATAATATGGCCATCAAAAAATACTAAAAAAAAAACAACAAAAAACGGTCACGAAGTCCAGCAGGTGTTTTAATAACGAAATTATCAATGTTTATTGCTAATGAAAAAATCAAAGATTTAACGTGTTAAAATTTTTCTCAAATATTGTTTAACATAAAGCATATTTTGTTATAAAGATAAAATTATTTATTTTTAGTTACTTTAATGTAAAATGAGATACAATTTTAACTATTCCAGTTTGACCATTATATTCTCCCTTTAATTAATCATTTAATCATAAGAACATAAAACCTGTCAGGTTACTTGACGTTGACATTGATGTCGATATTTATTTTGAAATAGGATGATTGCACTAGCGTTTAGCCAAGTATACTAATAAGTGATCATTGTATTAAAGTAACAAAAATAAATGAGACATAAGCCATATATTGGTAAATCAAAATTTTGGGTAAATCCCGAATTTCTGATATTTATCATGTCTGTGTTCGCGAAGTCGACTCAATTATGTGTTCGAATTTTCAATGCGCACCGGGCGAACTGCGTCTGAGATACGCTTGCACTTTGTTTTTGATAATGTTCCGAGAGTTGAATCGACTTGAAATTTTGTACACTTGTAGGTCATGATGAGATCTGCTTTGAGAAAAATTGACAAGGCTGCGAAATCAACTCAATTGTGTGTAC
>JAAMPD010003174.1:0-11015 GCA_025266255.1 Trissolcus basalis
CGAAATTTGACGGGTCACGGAAATTTGTCATTTCATTCAAAGTGAAAATAAGAGTGCGACTGGTCGTATCTTTTTTATGATAAAAAAGTGTGGTGCATTGGTTAATGTTATTTGTTTATATTAGACAGGTCGCAAAATTATGCTTTTAATATTCAGTTTCGTTAGGAAAATTGAGAATCAAAATCGCAGGCGCACGCGCAGCGAGCGCCAATGTATTTTCATTCGTTTGGGAAAATTTTAAATTCGACGAAGGAGAGTGCGCGAAGCGCGCTCGACATTCTAGTATATTTATATATTATAATTTATATATATATTTATTTTGAATATTGATTTTCTACTGTAGGATTAAAAATTGGTCCTGTGACCTCTATGGACGACTTTCATAGAGAAATCAACAAGCTGGAGAAAGTCAGAATCGACGGTACTCTCAGAAGTGTAATAATTAAAACCGGAATAATGACAGAGAGAGGTGAGCCGGAAACAGCACAACTCATCTACAATGATGAATTGCTAAATTCACTCTCACAATCGGAGCTTAGCGACTCCTAAAAACTCTTCTTTGATGGAACTTATAAATTAATTCCACGTATACTAAAAGGGGTGGAGCACCTTTTGACATTCGTTATCGTCAAACAAAATTTGGTTTGTGCTTTCTTCTTTTTTAAATTATTTTCTTCCTTCAAATTCTAGAGGATTTATAACTGTTGGCTCTTATACGTCATTATTTTTTACAGGCATTTCCAGCTGCGTGGGTGTTTGACAATTGCAAGACGGTAAGCATGTACGAAGCGATCTTCAGAAAAGTCAATGAAATTGCTCCAAACATCAAATTTGAATCCATCATGACCGATTATGAACCTGCAATGGCGAATGGGGCAGCGAAAGTGTATCCCGGGATGAAAAAAGAGAAGTGCTGTTTTCATTTTGCTCAGGTCGATTTTTTAGTTATTTTCATTTTTTTTAACTTAACCCTTTTATTCATGTTGTTATTTTATTCCATCGGATATACCTCATTGTAAATTTGCCATTGACTTATTAAGAGAATGACAAAGCACATGGAGGAAAAAAATATATAGATAAAATCCAAAAAATTTCTGAAATTTTACCTTACAGTACAGTAACGTCTTTTTTTTATTTTATTTAACTACAATATAATCAAAAACTCTAAGAAAATACAATTTGTTCCATATTTGTACGATTTTTTTTTAAATTCAAGAAATATTAGTTTACCCGCCAAAACCAGAATTCAAACTTCATCATCAGCTTTGATATTCTGTCAACGTTTAAATGATCGGGACTGAGATTCGCTGATAGCAATGATTTTCCGATTATTTTCATCATGAGTTAAAAAAACAGTTAAAAGAAACAAAACAAACAATATAAAAATAATTAATAATTAATAGGCTATAATAAAAAGATCAGACCTGAATTGGAGTTGCTGAAACGTTACCAGGACCCTAATTACGAGAAACTGGTAAACTGTTGTCATTAAGGATATTGGATTGGGTGGTGCGGGGCAAGGGGAGTCGTCCTATACCTACAATGCATTAGAAATCAGGATGCCAACTGTTAGGGAGTTAATAATGAACAAAAAAATACGATAAAAAATTGAATTTTAAGTTGATTTAGTAGTTGAAATCATTTTATAATTTAATTTTTATGACTGAAAATTAATTTTATGATAGTAATTTGTAAGAAATTCGTTGTAACAAAAATAGCTAAAAATTGCCGTAACAACGGCAACACTGTACGGTTCAGTCTCAGTTTTTGCGCGGTAATGTTGGTCGCGTGGGCGCGCGCATAACCTCAAACCCACAGTGTTCTCGTCCTGTACAGCGTGTTGTGTTTGTTGACATTTCGACAATGGAAGAAAATGCAACTTCCTCATCTACTGGAGAGCAACAGTTACGTCGGAAAGGTCGGTTCATCACGAAAAAGCAATTATCGGCTCTCCAAGTTCGATCGCAAAATGGCAAAAAAAGGAAAAAGTGCGAGGACGAAAAAGTTGCAACGAAGAAGGCAAAGTTGGATTCAGAGCAGTGCAATGTTGAGGGATATCGCATAATGCAACCGAAAATGCTCGCTAAAATGAAGTGCTGTTTTTGCGGCGAGAACCTGTGTTTTGACAGTGTCGAAAAGGAAGAGGAAAACGGACTGTCATCTGATTTTATTTTTCGGTGCGCTAAATGTTTAGCACTAACAAAAATCCAAACAGGAGAGACGTACGAAACTGCAAATGGCTATCAAGTACGCGAGATCAACACACGAGCGGTATTGGGTAAGTTTTTTCATTAAAAAAATTTTCAATCAAATAGTACTGAAAATAAAAATTACTGTTCGAATCAAAAAACTGTTTGCAGGAACATTGCACACAGGGAATGGACACACACATTTGTCCAACTTGATGTCCGTCATGAACATCCCGTGCTTGTCTGGTCAGACGTTCAAACGTCACGCGAGGTATCTCGTCCCAGCGATCCAAAATGTAACCAAAAACAGCTTCGTGGAAGCGATTCAGCAAGAACGACGAAAAACTTTGGAGCACATTGACGACTTGAAGAAATATTTGTTAGTTTGAGTTTGAGTTTTCTTATTTTTAAATTTGTATTGTTTTTATACTTTCTTCCAATGAGTAATTTTTTTATTGAATTTACTGTGGACATTGGGGATATCCGAAGCGATGAAATGCTAATTTTTATTTTGATTATATTTTTTGAAATGAAATCAAATGCTTCGAAAATCAAATTGAATATCAATTGTTATACAAAAAGAAAAGTATAATTAATCAATTGAACTTTGTAATCATCGAATAGTTTTGGTTTTTATTTTATATTATTGTATAAGAAAATGCGATCAAAAGATAAATAATCAATCAAACGTCGTATTCATCGAATCTTTTTTTTTGTTTTTATACCATTGTTTTCAATTTTTTAAAAACTTTTTTCTTTTGTTTATAGTAAATTAGGTTCAAGAGGAGAAATGAGACTGTATTTTACGTTCTCCACAAAATAATAAATTGGTTCATGAGCAAAATAAAAGTGATTATTGATTTGCTATCCAATCCTGTCCTATTAAAGTTAAAAATCCATTCCAAATAAGTCATTTGGGTTAACTTCCATTTAAAAAAATCCTAAACTTTTTTTATTTTTTCTTTTAACACTTCGTTTTTGAAAAATGGTTTTCTAGGAATTATTCGAAAAAGGCTTTTCATTTTTTTCGCACGTTACTAGCGGACGAGGAAAATGAAATATTTTTACAATTTTGTTTCCCAAAAAAATCGTTTTCGCCATGTAACATTTAATATGGTTTACGTTTGTCTGTAGGCCAGCGCACCTAAAAGAAGGGTTTCTAATCCCTAGTGAGAAAAACCCAGAAGATGTTACAGATGCAGATACTGTCCGCGTCTTCGTGTCGTACGATATGGGCTGGTCGAAAAAAGGAAACGGCAAACAGTACGACAGTTTAAACGGATACGCCGCTATTATCGGATATTTCTCGGGAAAAATTCTCGATTACAAGGAGCTGAACGTGGCCTGCAGATTTTGCAAGAAAGGAGTGCCAGTCGATGGGCATGATTGCCGGAAGAATTTCGAGGGCTCTGCTAAGGCGATGGAGGCTGAAGCGGCTCGACTCCTTGTTGTCCACAGTGAAATGTTGAAAAGTTACAACGTCGAAGTGGGTATCATCGCTACGGACAACGACAGCTCCAGTATCCACGCGATTCGAGTGGACAGCCCACACCCTATTGTAAAAGTCGACGATACAAATCACACAAAAAAAGGCGTCACCAATTTATTGTATATAAAATAAATGGTTGTGACGATCCTTTAAAAAAGCTGACAAAACAAGAGAAGGATTATCTTCGTCGGTGTTTTGCATATGCGCTGGAGCAAAACAAAGGCGACGTTGATAATCTTGCAGCAGCGCTTCGAAACATACCATTTCATGCATTTAATGTGCATGATAACTGCAGCAGCGATTGGTGCCACTTTCTGAAGGACAAAGACACGTACGAGCACGCGAACATTCCTGGCGGTTTCAAATCTCCTGTTTTATTCGAAACGCTCAAGACTTTGTTCGCGCAATAGGCGATAATTCCGAGCGCTTTGCTTCCGCCGCGTCTAGCCAGGCTAACGAGAGCCTCAACAATTTGATTACTCGGAAAGCACCGAAAAATCGTTGCTACGCTTGTCTGAGTCGATTGACACCCGAATTGAAATGACCGTGAACCAAAAAAACGACGGTTATGAGTACCTCGCAAAAATTTTGTCTTACTTTGACATTGAACCTGGGAGATATTTGACGCGTAGGAGTGAAATTTGCACCACAGAAAAAGAAAGACAGGCCGGAAAATCTAAACTTCCAGAAGTGAAGTTTAGAATAAAGAAAACAGAATAAAGTGAAAAGAAATTTGTCGCGCAAGAAAAAAGAGAGTAAAGAAACGAACACCTACAAGTCAAACATGGCGTTGCTGGGAACTGCTGCAACTTCTTCTGAAACTTCGAATTCCAGTGTTCATGAGCTTTCAAAGGGATTAACTTTTTTGACAGATCATGAAAACACAGATAAGGCACTTGTTTATTTTGATATCGAAACAAGTGGGTTTTCGTATAAAGACGAAATTTTGCAAGTTGCGTTCAAATCCGGCGACGCGAGTTATAGTGCGTAGGCTCCCAAAGGGATTTAACATCTATCCCAAGTGCCTTAGCGGCCGCGTCCTCGTCGCGGGAGCCGGGCAACGTTAGAGTGGCCTGAGTACACGGACCCTCAGGTCACCTAGCGGCCAAACGCCGCTAAGGCTACGTCCAGCAACAACTGAATGAGACACGCTAAAACAGATAAACAGCTGAAATGAAGTAACTCATGCAAGAGGTGTCAGAAAAGTACTGCGCGTCAGCAGTCGTTCTTGGGTTTGGAGCTATGACTCAAACCAAGAAACAAGATCCCTAAGCCAAAGTGTAAAGAAATCCGTGCCGAGGGCTGAATGGCACGAAGGCGAATGTGTCGCGAACGGAGCCTCTGGGAACATGCCGAACCCAGTAGTATGTAGGCAAGCTCCGGATAATCGCTGCTCTGTCCGGGTGTGTTAGCACGACAGCGGTACTCGTGGGACACAATATGGGCAAATCAGACAAAAAACACAAAATAAAACATAGAAATGAAGGAGAGGAGAGAGAAAAGAAAATACTCGACGACAAAGATCAGTCGAAAACGAGCATCGAGGACATTTCGACTTCTGATGATGAGGACGAACAAATGGAGACCAGCCTATCGGTTAGTCTCAAAAGAAAAAAGCAGAACTGCTGAAACTGCTGAGACTTGCAAGAAGTCCAGAAGTAAAACTGGAGAAACAGATACTCTTGACACAGATTCTGTTACCACACTTCGCCAAGCAACATATGCCATACACAAACGTGTAATGTCTAACATCTTCGGCGGCGGTCAAAAGACCGTAGGAGAAGTTGCAGAAAGGGTTGAAAAAGACCTGCTATGCCTAGCGGAGATCTTTACCACAATGGCCAATATGATCTCAGAACTTACGGGCAGAGTGACAGAATTGGAAAAGGCAAAAGTAGCACCTGCTCGCAGAAAAGGCACGTAGCACTGCTACGTCTGCGAACATTAATACTCAGCCCAATGCTGTTCCGAAAATCAGTGGAACTTGCAAACCAGCAACGAAAGTTCAAACAGTGTTTAAAATTTATTCCGCAAGTGCAAAAAAAAGTAGTGATGAAACAAAGAAAGAGGTAATGAAACTCTTCAACCCTGCAACCGAGATAATAAAAGTCAAAAACGTTTGGAGAGTAAGGGACAACAGTATTGTTGTCGAAACGCAAAGCGAACAGGACTTGCAAAAGCTCTTGGAAAACGAGGAACTTAAGAAACAAGGTTTCACTGTTGAGAGACCTGGAAAGAAGAAACCAAGGCTAGTCCTATTTGACGTACCTAAATCATTAGGAGAGGAAGATTTGCTCCGCGCAATCTATGAGCAAAACAAAGAGAGTACCGACTGCCCAGAGTTTGAAGAGTTTGAAAGAAATTTCAAACTCGGATTCAGAATTGGCAAAAGACAGGGAGATCTTGTTAACTGGGTTGTCAAAACGACTCTTGACATTTGACACAAATTGAGACGATCAAGCTGCCTATATATAGGCTGGAACTCCTGTAGGGTCCAGGACTTTATTGGCTTAAGTCAATGCTTTAAGTGCCAGAATTACGGGCACATTGCAAAACATTGCAGACAAGAAAAAGACACCTGTGGACATTGCGGTGAGGAAGGCCACCGCAAAAAAGACTGTCCAAAAGAAAAGGAATCGGCAATCTGCATACTGTGCAAGAGAGCCGAAAAACCATATGATCACTCGACCACAGAAAAAAGTTGTGCAGCTCATAAGTACGCACAGCACATGGCTGCGTCAAAAATTGACTATGGCACAGAATAATAATCATCGAACCCTAAGGATCGTACAGCTAAATACACAAAGATCAAACGTGTGACTGACGAGATAAAGCATAAGCTGAAAACGGAGCAAATAGACATTATGGCAATACAAGAGCCATGGAATAGACGAGGTCAAGTGGCTGGCTTTATAAAGAGAGAGGTTGTCTGCATGAAACCACCTGACACTGAAGAAGATGATAGAATCTGGGCAGCAAAAATTATACCAAACAAAGCCTTTGACGTTATAAGAATAGACAAACTATTCAATCCACACTGCACATGGATAGAAATTAGCACTACAAACACAAAACTATACGTAGTCAGTCTATATCGCCAACCGTCGAAGCCACTGCTGGATAGTCTCGAATTGCTCTATATTCAAGGCTAAACGGCGACAACCGCGAAAAATTGTTGACAAAATATAAAGTCAAGGATGAACTGGAGATTTTTGGGACCCCAAAATTAATTAGGATGGTGGTTACCGCGCTGAAGAAATATCAATCTGCACTCAAAGGAGACATTGCTTGGCAGATGGCATCTACTTGTTAGCGGACCATCAACACCGCCTATCACTTGCTCGGCGGGGTTTTATTTAACCAATGTTGAGTCTCACTGGCAAGAATGCAGCGGATCATGCACCGGTGGACGAGTGGCTCTTTGGGAGCTCGTTCTCGGACGAATTAAAGGAAGCCCAGGCTTGTGAAAAAAATGCGAAGAATCTATCCAAACCACCAGTAAACACAACAAAAGTTACACTAGTACCTACCCGCACGCCTGGTAAATAACAACAACCCAAAAATCAACAAAGATGGTCGGGAAACGCGAGGACTCCTGTGTATCCAAAACAAGCTGCGACGAGGAACACAGGAGGTCAATCGAAGAGTCGCAGGAGGTCGACCTCTCGCACGCGCCCGTACCACAAGTAGAGTCGGTAAGTACAGTGCGCCGCCTGAGACATTACCTGGGCAATTGGGAAAAAATCACTAGCGATACCACGGTTTTGAATGCCATTCAAGAACACGAAATCCCTTTTGTCAGTACACCTCCGAAAGCCGAATTACCAGAGCCAAATTTATCACCGTCGATGTCGATTCAGGCCGATATGGAGATTAAACGTTTAGTCACGAAAGGCGCTGTAAAAGAGGTTGAACCATCCCATGACCAATTTTTGTTACCTTTCTTTTTGATAGAAAAGTCATCCGGAGGATGGAGATTTATTTTTAATCTGAAATACCTCAACAAGTATGTGGAAACCGTCCATTTTAAACTGGCAGATTGAAGAGTCGCGGTACAGCTCATGTTGCCATCCTCAGAGATGGCAAAATTGAATATTGAAGATGCCTATCTTCTAATCCCAATGCATGAGGCACATAAAAATTTTTTGCGATTTAAATGGCGCGGCATCACATACGAGCTTCAGGCTCTTCCGTTCGGATTGGCAACAGCGCCTTACATTTTCACCAAGGTCATGCGACCACCTGTCACTAAGCTCCGTCAATGTGGTTTCCAATCTGTCGTTTATTTAGACGACTTTCTTCTCCTTAGTGCGTCTAAAAACGAATGTAAACAGAAAGTGCAAGCACATATTAACTTGTTGGCAGGTTTGGGTTTTATTATCAACAACAAAAAATCAGAATTAATACCATCAACAAAAAGAAAATTTCTAGGTTTTATTTTCAACTTGAAAAACCAAACGATGTCAATTCCCCCAGTCCGTCGGAATAAGTTTTTAGGGTTAGTCTCATATATGTCGAAAAAATCATCGTGTACGATCAAGGAGTTTGCGAGTATGATAGGCTCTTTAACATCTGTTTGTCCTGCTGTTAAGTACGGATTACTATACACACGTAACTTTGAGAGGGAGAAGTATTTGGCTCTCTTACGTTCAGATAATGTGTTTGACAGAAAAATGTTTATCAATCCAGACTTGAAGGAAGACTTTAAGTGGTGGATATCAATTTTTTCGGATCAGTCCCAACCGAATGTTATTCTCACACAAAATTACGTGTGCGAGATTTTTTCTGACGCGTCGTTAACGGGGTGGGGTGCTTCGTGCGGAGATCTTCGGACCCACGGATGGTGGTCCGAAAAAAGAGTAGAAAAAATGGAGTAGAGAAAATGTCGTACAATCGGTCCGAGGATGAAAAGTCTTTGCACATTAATGCATTAGAGCTCAAGGCGGAATTTAATGCCCTAAAATGTTTTGCAGATCACCTGAAGAGATGTGAAATATTTATGAAAATCGATAATACGACGGCAATGTCGTATATAAATCGATTTGGCTCTATTCAGCATCCTCATCTTTTGAGCATTGCCAGAGAATTTTGGCAATGGTGCGAAAAAAGGATATTCACGTTTTCGTTTCTTATATCGCGTCCGCAGAAAATAAGGATGCTGATGCTAAATCTCGAAGATGTGATACAGACACGGAGTGGTCTCTGTCGGAAGAAGCGTTCAAAACTTTATTTTAAAAATGGGGCCCATTTGATGTCGACCTTTTTGCCTTGGCATTAAATGCAAAGTGCGAAAATTATATCTCGTGCATTCCAGATCCAGGGTCTCTAGCCGTTGATGCATTTACCGTAGGTTGGGAAGAAATTTATTTATATGGTTTCCCACCGTTCATATTGATACCGCGAGTTCTTTGCAAAATTATAGAAAACAAATCTGAAGGAGTGTTAATCGTTCTTTGTTGGCCATCACAACCGTGGTTCCCGCTTTTTTAACAATTACTTATAGAAAAATCGTTAATTTTCAGCCCGTTTGATTATTTACTTTCCGCTCCTCTCAGGGTCAGACATCCAGCAAGCAAGACGCTTTCCCTGGGGGCCGGAAGGTTATCCGGCAGTCGTTTTCATCGCGAGGGATACCGGACCAAACTATAGACGTACTGATCGCATCTTTGGCCGACTCGACGATTCGGCAATACACTCGCCTGTTACGGTCTTGGTGAGACTATGTTCAGTCTCAAAAGTTTCCCGTTTTTACGCTGTCAACAGAGCAAGTTTTAAAAATTTTAACGGAAGAATTATCTTGTTCAAATTTCTTTTCAACTTTCAACACGACAAGATCGGCAGTGTCTCTCATCTCACACACGGCTTTGAGTGATGATTTATTGATTAAGCGTTTTAGCAAAGGCGTAAGTGTGATGAAACCGATTTACCTGTAGAAATTGTTACGAAAAAATTAGTAGTCTTGTTAGCTCTCGGGTCGGGCTAACGTTGTCAAACGCTAGCGTCCCTGAAAGTGACCGAAATATCTTTTAATGAAAGTCAAGTGTTAATCAAAGTACCAGATAAAATTAAAACAACAAGTCCTGGCAGATGCCAGCCATTACTTGTAATCCCGATATTTAAGGATTGCGAGAGTCTTTGTATTGCGAGTCTGATAAAATTTTATTTGAAACAAACGAAAATGTTACGTCCGATTAACTGCAATTCATTGTTTATCTCAACGAAGAAACTATACAAAGCATAAGTGTGCAGACAATAAGTCGATGGATACGTTCAATTATGATTGAATGCGGAATTGATAAGAGTTTTACGGCGCATAGTACTCGACACGCAGCTACCTCGAGTGCTGCAAGAAAAGGTTTACCAGTGGACTCTATTAAGAGCAGAGCTGCAGGATGGACAAGCGAATCACGATTATTCGCTCGTTTTTATAATAGGCCGATTCTCAACTCAAATGCATTTGCAAATGCAGTTTTAGGATCTGAGTCATTAATTAATAAGTTTTTTGTTTTTGTTTTGTGATGTTCCTTGTACGATACAGAGATTGATACCGGAATATAAAGATTAGAGAAATTTGAGAATAATATGAGAATGAAGTATGTTGCAATTATAAAGTAGAAGAAAGATATAACAGATATCTGAGAATCATTTAAAAAGGCCAGATTGGAATATGGCAAAGCCATCAAGAAGGCTGAGACAGCGGTATGGCGATCTTTTTGTTCGGGGTTTGACTCCCTAATGTCGACCGCCAGACTTGCCAGAGTTCTCACCAAGGAGAACAATGGAAGACTAACCTTTCTACGCACGTCGGACGGTGGCTACACCCAATCCGAGGAAGATAAACTGAAACTGCTGATAACGGCTAGCTTTTCGGACAT
The DNA here is from genome assembly GCA_025266255.1 of Trissolcus basalis. Taxonomy (NCBI): domain Eukaryota; kingdom Metazoa; phylum Arthropoda; class Insecta; order Hymenoptera; family Scelionidae; genus Trissolcus; species Trissolcus basalis. Next base: position 10,554 of record JAAMPD010003174.1, read on the forward strand.
CGAATTTCTGAACGATTGCCCGGCGACGGCCGGCTTCATCCCTAGGGGCAGTGGGGATTGGGGTCTGGCCGCCAGAGTGGTGACCCTGAATAAGATGAAATGGGCCGAGAGCTTCTTCGACCACTATAAGGCACCTGGACCCGACGGTATCTTCCCGGCACTCATTTCTGAGGGTCTGGAGTACGCTGGGGGGGGGGGGTGCTAACAGGGGTTTTGAAGGGGTGCATCGCCACGGGCCACACGCCAGCTGCGTGGAAGATAGTCAAAGTAGTCTTCATACCCAAACCAGGCAGAAGTAGTTACAAGAATGTCAACCCATGTAGAAAATTAGGTATACAGCCAGAACTCACAAAAATTCTGAGCCTGGCTATGTACTGGCAAACAACCGTCATTAAGGTGAAGTGTCATGTAACTCGTTTGTCTCTCTCACACAATTTAGTTATTTTTCGTCTAATAATTTTT
>JAAMPD010003175.1:0-11031 GCA_025266255.1 Trissolcus basalis
TACTGGGTTCGTACCAGTGCTATGGCAGTGCTACCCAGTAGTCCCCAAGTTTTGCCAAACTGAATGAAAAGCATGATTATCTATTACAATTTTTTTTGGAATTCAAAATAGTAATGTGATACATATTGAAATCCCGGCGTTTAAGCCACTTGTGCAAACTGTGTGGCACTTGTGGTATACACTGTGAATTTTGTTGTTCAGAATGTTGCATTGCTGAGAAAATTTCAGTTCCTTGCATATCACATTTCGCTCATTTTTCAAGCGCCATATTTCTCATGGTATTTTTAGCTCAGTAGCTATGAACTGAGTATTTTATGAACGAACGAAATTTAAAAAGTAAAACCCTATTTTTTCGATTTTTGAATTGTTGCGAGGCTGAGCTCGTTTTTTCGAACTGAGCTCGAAGATTTTATTAATATTAAAAAACAATAATCAGATGAACAAAATACACGTACTGGTGTACGTGCACAAATTTTATACAAATTGTTTGTACAAATATATTGTTTGTAATTTCAAATGAAAAATTTATTCTGTATGTTTATATTTTTCTCTATTTTCCTGTACATTCGGAAAAAACTTTTAATTTGTACGTTTGGTTATATTTTATTTGTTTGTTGATTTAAAAAAAATTAATTCATTCTTAGCGTTATATTTTTGTAGTTTATTACGAAATAATTTATAAATTTCAAACTTTTTTCTAATTCCAACAGTTCTGTATTTTTGGTTATTTTGTATCTGTTTTTTGATCTTCAAAAAATTGATTCATTTCATTCTTTGACCATTTCGTTTTTATTTTTTAATTTTTATTTTTAAAAACATCAATAGTTTCGTAGGTTTAGTTATTTTGTATTTGTTTTTTAAACAAAAAAACAGAACATCAATTTTGTACGTTTGGTTACTTCTTGTATTTGTTTTTTGATGAAAAAAATTATTCATTTCGTACGTTTGGTTATTCTATTTTTTTTTTCAATTTCAGAAATTTCAGATGTTATTTCTTATTGTTGCTTAAAATTAAGAAAAAAAAAATCATCGTCATATTTCTGTATACCAAATTTTCTTATAATTTTTTTTGTTTACATATTTGCATATTCATATTATTCATATTTTTCCAATTCCAATTTGATTTTCAATTTTACAAAAAATTTCTTAATTTGTAAAATGTTAAAATAAGAAACAGCAATATTTTTACCGCAGTTACAAAATTACTTGTTCCACTTCTGTCACTGGATATCAAAAATGACTTCAAAATTCAAAAATCAATTTTGAACTATTACCTCTCATAATATTTGATGACAGCTGACAGCGACGTGAAATTGGCTACGCGACCACTCGTCGCGTGGTCGCGTGATCGCGCGGTCGCGTAGTCGCGCGGTCACGTCGTCGCGCGACTGCAAAAGGCTCATTCAGAATGATGGGATATGCGGCGTATTTTTAATATAAATCAAATGAAAAATGCGATTACGCTACGCCGCATATGCGGTCATTCTGAATGAGCCTAAAAAAGCAGTAAATGCGCCTTTAAATGTTGTTTTCAACTTCAGTGAATTTCTCTCCAGAAAGTCTCGAATTGTTGGTTGCATTGAAATCTGTTACGTGTTCGTGGCCACCGTATGTTATATTATTGGTTATTGAAAAAGCTTGCATCACTTGGTACAACACACAACTAAAAGCAAGTTTACCTTGGCAACTTGCAACTTGGCAACTACGGCAACTTGGGATGGCTCATACGAAGATCCAGATGACTCGACCTATCAGTATTATCCCTACGAATTCTGTGTTCGACCAATGGACCCGAACCCATGGGCCTACTATCCGCCGACTGACAACACTCCTCAGAGCAGTCAAGGGGTGTACACTCCGAGTCTTTTAATGAACTATCAAGTGCCGAACCGAAACGTGTACGGCAACTCTATGACCAACTCTTACATATCGCCGATGATTGCTCAGGATCGTGGGAACTATGCGCCCTCGCAGTTTGAAAACCACCAAACTTATCCCAACGAAAACAATCAAATGTACAATAACGGAACTCAATATTATCACAATTCGAATCGTTGAGACAACCAGTCTTATTACCCCAAGACCGATTCAAATCAGAAGAAAAGCTCCGAGCCGAGCTCCTCCGGACAGGGGGAGAAGAAGGCTCACCACAGAAGCACAAAGCTAAGGACTTACGGCTCTAGTCGGTTGAAGTGTGAAAATTTCGATTCGTCAATCTATGAGTGGTTGATCAACGAAGGAAATGCGAAGGCGAGGATATCTGGCAACGGAAACGAGGAGCGGCGATAGGAAGAGGTACAAAGAACTGCGAAGGGGGACGAGGACTACGACCCCAGGAGCAGCTATAGAAGCAACACCTGAATGATAAATTCCGAGGCAAAGGCCGGTTTGGCAATTGGAACAAGGAGAAACAGTTTAATAGGATGGGCAATAAGAATAGTTCTCGAGAAAGAGTTCTCGAACTGGAGGACAGACAAAGCTAGCACGAGTGCCAATAGTAAGAATACGAGTTTCAAGAAAGGATATAACTCTACTGGGAATTACAAGAAAGTTGAGACGGGTAATTAGATGTTCTATTTTTGTACGGATAGGTTTAAATTTGGTTGGCATTTTTCGTTCATTCTGGTGTATCTGTTTCGTTTCAGATGAAGATGCAAGCCAAGAAGAACGCTTGACTTGACATTTCATTGGAAGACGGTATGTATTTTATACAAAACAAGAACGATACATTTCGAAAATACTATAGATTCTGAAAGAATGTTCATCATTTTCATTTTTTCATTTTGTTATCAGACTCAAGATCATGGCGTAGTCCAGCCTGTCGCAACTAATTAAGAACAACTCCCTTAGACTACTATTGCGTCTGTAGCAAGGTGAAGAATCCCGAATGGAACCGTCGCGACAACGCACACTCGTGCGGTGAGGTATGCGGACGCAATAGCTCGAATCTCAACTGTGTTCACAAGCTCACTGCTGTGCTATCCGGGAAGCTGCCCTGAATGTTCTGCCATTGTTACCATGCACAGCAATTGCGGCAAGATGTTGCAAACGGTCAAATGCAGCACTGGAACTCCGCTGCTTTGCCAGAATGTCTGCGAGAAACTTCTCAAGTGTAAGAAATATAAGTGCTAAAAGAAGTGTCACGAAGGAGATTGTGAGAAGTGTACAGAAAAGATACAGCAAAGTAAGATTTTGGTTATTCGCAGGTTTATGACTGGTCACATCATTCATTTATCACTAAATACTAAACTTGTATTTGTTTTAGGCTGTTACTGTGAGAAAAATAATCGCGAAGTCGCGTGTGAAGAAAACACACAGACCACATACGAGTGACAGCACCCTTGTGACCATGAGAAATGGTCCCTGCCACGTGAAGGAACTATCGTGTGGTCTGCAATGTCTGAAAGACTTCAGTTGTGGACGCCACAAGTGTATCAATAACTGTCATCCTGGACCTTGTAAAACTCCGGGCCAGGTCTGCGTGCAACCTCGCACGGTTCCAAGGGAAGCTTGCGGTCATATCTGTGCTGCGCCTTGTCACGAAGGAAAGTGTCCGGATACACCTTGCAAAGAAACTGTCAAGGTGAGAAAAATGTATTGCTTATAAATCAATAATTTGATAAGTTATAGGCATGGAAGTTACTAAATTCTTTTTGTAGGTGACATGTCAATGCGGTCATAGATCATCAACCAAACAGTGGGCGGAAAGTGCAAAAGAATATCACAGAATAGCGAGTGGAATTCTTGCCAGCAAAATGGCTGACATGCAGTTGGGCCACTCTGTCAATCTTGACGAAATATTTGGACAGGATGCTAACAAAGTAAATCAGCTGAAGACTCTCGAATGTAACGACGAATGTAAGACGGTTGAACGAATTGGGCTTGCAGATCATGAACCCTGATCTCACTGGTAAACTGACCCTGCGTTATAGCGCTTCATGAAACAATTGGCAAAGAAAGACCCAGCGTTCTACCAGATGGTCCACGATCGTCTCTCTGAACTCGTGCAATAGGCAAAAACTTCCAAGCAGAAGTCACGTAGTTATTCGTTTGAAAGTATAAACAAGGATAAAAGGAGCTTCGTGCATGAATCATGCGAACATTTTGGATGTCAGATGTCTTGATTACGATCAAGAACTGAAGAGAAATGTTGTCGCTACTACTGTGAAAGATAAGGTTATTATTAATACATTTCCTATAAGATGGTATTTTATAATGTACAAGATGAGTTGTAAATAAATATAATATTGTGGCTCATTTTGTAGTGCTGGTTACCAAGTTACAGTTTATTGAAAATTATTCAACGGGAAAATGGCCTACGTAATGTTCCAGGTCCAATGCTCGAAAATAGCAAAATAAAATTAAAAAAGTAATGAAAGACTTAATTGAATTGATAATTCAATTAAATTTTAGTTTATTTAACTAAACTGTTAAATTTGTTTTAAAAATATCGAAATGCTCCTACTGAATAAAAGGATGAATCAAAAGCCAACTCTCGTACAAACACCGACGAAATCTCCTGAGCCAGAAATAGATTACTTTCAATTCACAGGTGCTTAAAGTGAAGATCTCATCGTCATAATTCGTAGGTCATGATTTGCACTTGTGATTAAGAAGTACATTTAATTTACATTAGTTTTTTTCTGAATTATTTTGATGATTTATTGAACTTTTTCGTGTGTAATTTGGTTTTCCTAAGAAAAATTTACAACTCTTGTCATAATGAATAAATTATAAAATCTTTTGTCATTTAAATTGTATTAATTGTGGATTAAAGAGTTTTTCTGGTATTAAAATTCAGTGAACTTGAAATTTGACTTTATATTTTATTACAGGTTTTAAATAAAACATTAAGATTTTAAATTCGTCTTACGCACACGTCTTAGCAATCCTTCAGTCTAATATATCATACGCTCAATACACTCCTTAGCCCAACTGATACGCTCGCTTCTAATAATTGCTTTTCGTCTTTCTTTCAAATTCCTTCTCGGTCTAATATATCATTCATTTTTGATACTTTCTTTTCGTGCAATGCATACATTTTTCAACCTGTCACTGCTAAGAAAACTGTTTTAAATACGCACTGCCTAGCAACATAAATAAAAAGAATATTTCGTTTTAACAAAGTGAAGTTGGCAGAGCTAGTCAAAATTGACATCAGAGTGCCTTGACAGTTTTTTCCCAAGTATATGAAAGTATAAAAATAAATGGTATATTAAACTTAAAAGCGATTAGAAAGTAAGGAGAGCAGCAATTATAAAAAGCGAGCGTATAAGTTGGACTAATCGACCTGTAAGAAATAACGATAAATAAGAAACTGTATATAAATTTTATGTCTAGTCCTGACAGCTAAAAAGAAAACAGACACGCATGCATTGAACAAGCGCAAACCCATCGCTGTTTTACATCAAAATCCATTCTGTCACTTGTTTACCTTTTCTTGGTTGATGCATATTCAAAAAGATTGCGCGCAAATTCTCTTACCTAAGACCCGACCCAGTAGTACACGCGTTTCGTGGCGACTCTCGACTGGTCTGTCCGTTTTTTCCAGCCTGTCGCGAAATGTTGAATCAAAGTGTATTCTTATAACGCTAAGTGTATCTTATAACGCTTGACCTGCAACTAATTTTAATTTTAACGTTCAAAACATAAACATTTAATTCAATTGTTCCATCAAACAAAAAGTTCGTACACATGGTATTGAAAAAAATGTTTGTCAATTTTTGATTATTTTTAAAAATAATTTCATCATTTTATTTTTAAATATAAAATAATTTTATTAATTTTCAATTTTTGACTTATGACAGTTAAATATTAGCCATGCCATAATTAAATCTCGCTCTGTTGACGATCGAAAACAAAATTTACGAACGTGGACAAAATTTGGTTTTGTCTGTCAAGCCAACTTGAATTGCTGCAGGTGCACACATCAGCGATGGCCCAAGAGACTCAGATTCTCTTATCGGATGGGGTGTCCCAGGCCAAAGTATTGATGAACAGCATGTGCAACGAACCGTATGCTCAACAAGTCAAGGAATTTGGAATCAAGATTTTTGCCCTTTTGCCAAAAGGGCAAACTCTATTGCACAACTCAAATCGCACCTGACAATTAGAATCAACATGCACCAATTTCTCAGCCAAATCATACATTCCACCGACGATTTAACAAAGAGGGAGGTGACGTTTTTTATCTCGAGTATTGTTCTGGGTACCTTGATAGGATACCATCTAGGGTGCAATTCCAATGCCGTCCCTGATTCTGTACAGCAGATGAAATCTGTTATTTGTCACAGGTACATTGGACCGGAGGGTGTATCGATGATCGAAGATGCTGAGATGCCAACGATCAAACGGTCCAACGAACTTCTTATCCAAGTAATTGCCGCCTCGTTACACGATGTCGACATGAAAATTTGTACCGGATACTTCAAAATGTACCGAAGGTTGCTGAATTCTGCTGGATGCAAGGATCTTGCAATTCAATAAGGCTGGGACTGCACCGGATTTGTCATTAATATAGGTCGCGGTGTCATAAGCTTTGATGTAGGCGACAAGGTCTACTTGGCCGTACCCTCGTGGGCTCCTGGAACAATGTCTTAATACATAGTGGTGGCTGAAAACATGGTAGCGAGGCTGCCGAAATTAGTGAGTTTCAAGACAGCTGCTAGTTCACCGTACAGCGGATGTTTAGCCTGGGACGCTCTTGTAAACCGAACAGGAATTATCAAAGGAGGAAACGCGATGGGACGAAAAGTTTTGGTGTGCGGTGGAAATACTCCGATTGGTTGTATTTTGATACAACTGGTTAAAATTTGGAGAGGCCATGTGGTTACGACATGCAGACCCAACGCCGTTACTTTCCTGCAGGCTCTTGGGGTGAATCATGTCATCGCTATAGAAGAATCCAACATAGAAAAAGAACTTGAATTACTTGACAGATATGATGTCATTTTTTATATTGGCGGTGTGCTCATTCAGCACCGAATTTTAAAACAACATTTGATGCCACATGGTACTTTTATATCAATAGTCCCTGAAAATCTTACGCCCGACTCTTTAGGCTTCGTTTCTGAAAGCATCTTTGCCAGTTGTGTTCGAGTTAAACTCATGTTTCAGTCCATTTTCGGGATGAGCACTCAACATTGGAGAGAAGGTTCCAAGCTCAAAATGGAGTACCTCCGAGGTATCCAGGAACTAGTTGACTCTGACATGATGTAAGTTGTTGTTGACCGGGTTTACGCTCTCCACTGCATCGATCTGGCTATTCAACACCTCCATGATCCGGACGCGGTTAGCAGCACGATCATCAAATTCAAGTGACATCACTTGAAACTGACAGGTGCAATGTGTAACTTTTGATAAACAATTATACACCAGTTAGAATTCATGCAAATAAGCATCACTAACATGAAGACTGATATGATTGTAAATAAAATGATACAACCGAAATACCGAATTCAAAACGTCTATGTTTCGAGAGAGAGAAGAAAGGCCAGTGGAACGTCTGCGCTTGAAAAGAGGCCATTATATAGAAGCTGTATTTGTAAATACAGAATTATTATTATTTTTTTTATTCAAATTCTGCTTCATTCACCTTTGTTATTCTTTTTTTCACTCAGTTACAATAAAACTAAAGTAATCACACTGATCAAAGTAATTGCAATTAATAACTCTTTATCCGGCAAACCGAGTTGAGAAGCTCTTAAATTTTTTCCTACCAAGTCATTTTGATCTTTGAAGTCTCACAAAGGTCTTGGCAGTTGGGGAGATTTATCCCTCCTGTAATGTGTACCGTATCAAAGTGCGTGTTTTCGCACTCACAATAAACCTGCGTTGGTATTGTTTGTCTATTTTAATATTGTTTATACTTGCACAGACACGTATAGCGAGCGTCAACACTTTTGTCCCGAAATTTTTACCATTAATCAAATTCAAATCACTGGACACCCACCTGCGATTTTCTTCACAGATGCATACCCAAATTATGTGAATAATTTTTCATTTGAATGTATCACGATAATTAACATTTTGACATGAAACTCTCGGTCGATTTTAATAATTAACAGACCAAATATCCTAGCTTATCTTCTAAATTATCTTCTCCTATCTATTGAAAAAGTTGTTTCTCTGCACTTGCAGTCGTGTTCCAAAACTGATGGAACGATCCTACTTTGTACACACAGTCATCGCAAATCTTTTTTTAGTAGTTTGTTTTCTCGTGCGACCTTGAATGATTTCATTGATCAGTTTCAAGGCAATCCTTAATTACACTAATTTCATAACAATTCATTCCAAACTTATTTAAACTTATAAACAAACGTTATTATGAATCAATTGATTTCAACAATTAAAAATGAAATTGGAAAATTGGAAAAAAAAGAAAATAAATCAAAAGGAAAAATAACAAAATGTCAAAAATTAGTAAAAAAATTGTTGCTTTTTTAACATTTATAAACTATTTCATGACGCTACTCATTTTTACTCTCAGCGTTAGCAGAACTGTTCGATCGCAATGGTCAATAAACAATAGTTAACATGAAATAATCATCTCTTTATTTTGTAAAATATTTTTGCGTTCACAACTCCGAATAAGCTTAATTTTTATAGAAGAAGACGACTTTTTCTTTTCTCGTAAGGAAAAATATAGTTCTCCACTCAGGGAAAACTGGTTTTAAGTTAGCAGCGCGGAGCAAATTTACTATTGTTTAATTATCTTTAATTGATTCGAAACGTAATATTTTTTGTTCGTACAACACTTGTCGCTGTTAAACAACTAAAAATTATATCTGTTCTACTAAATTTGTTTGCACACAGTTTGCACAAGTGGCTTAAACGCCGGGATTTCAATATGTATCACATTACTATTTTGAATTCAAAAAATAATTGTAATAGATAATCATGCTTTTCATTCAGTTTGGCAAACTTGGGGACTACTGGGTAGCACTGCCATAGCACTGGTAGGACCCAGTATAGCCCGTGTTGGTGGCTTCCATGGTTTGACCATGGGAGCATGCAGCGGGAGCATGCCCCTAGTTGTGTTGCTGCTTTCATTACTGTCTAGAGCACCAACGCGCAGTCAAGTTTGTCGGTGAGACGGGGTTTGCGTGTTCTATCAATCACAACAGTTTAATGAAGCACGACAATGTCAGCATGGCCAGCATGATTATATTTTCATTGAGAAATTATCAACATTAATAACACAAATGATTAGTATTCCAAAATTTATTGAAATCTCGACTAATGAACAGCAGGTACGAATAAAAATAGATATGATAAATATGAACGTACATATTTTTCAATTTATTAAACCGTCTTTGTAACACAATGTGCCGACTTGTTTGCAGTCGGAAATTTTTGCCTAGCTCTGCCATACATTCGGCGAAAGGTGCGAGAGTGTGACCAACTAGCTTGCTGAAAGTTGCCACATTACGGGCCACAGAATGTGCCATAGTGTGGCACTTTGTGTGGCATGTGGGACTCTGTGGGATTTTGCCGCGAGCCACACGCGTCCCACTCTGTGGCCCATTGAGTCAGCCACATTTTTTTTCTGCGTATTTCTGCGTAAAAATATTTTTTATTACATTTTCTCTTGTTTCAAAAAAGCATTGAGGGTTTTTGACGATAAATAGTATTAAGTTTTATTAATATTGACATCGATTTGTATTCGGATCTAAAGAAATCAGAACCACGAATTCGATATTTTGAAAAAATTTCTAAAAAATCTTTCTTCATTCCTCATTTTAATCGAAAAGATGTTTTCGTGATCTCTTCTCTCTTCGATCAAAAAAAAAGAAACTAATGCCAAAAAGATCCTTCATTGACTCCACATTAATCTAAGAGACATCTTTATGTGATCTCTCCTCTATTTGATCAGAAAAAAAAAAAAAATGCAAAAACGATCTTTTCTCGACTCCACAATGATCTTGGAGAGATCTTTCCGCGATCTCCTCTCTCTTTGATCAGAAAAAATGCAAAAATGCAAAAACGATCTTTTCTCGACCCCACAATGATCTTAGAGATATCTTTTCGTAATTTTTTCTCTTTTTGAAGCAATAAAAAAATGAAACGCAAAACCGATCTTCTCTCGAATCTACAATGATACTAGAGAGATCTTTTCGCGATCTCGCTAAAAAACGATCGAAAAACGTCCAAAAAATAAGAAAAAAACGTCTTTGTTTTCCATTTTTAGAGATCTCTCAGTGATCTTTTTCGATCAGTCTCCAAAAGATTATTTTTACATCTTCAAGTGATCTTCTTATTTTGACTCGGGACGTCGTTATGTATAATTATACCTTTTTATAGTTAGTTTTTTTTTAACAATTATTTTAATTTCAAGGGCTTACAGTTGTAATTTTCATGCTATACAGTATGCACGTAGAACAAAAGCGTTTGAAAAAAAGCACTTAGTATAAACCTGATTGATTGAAGATAGTTCAGTTATGGGAGAAGAAAAAGAAACTTTGATAGAAACAAATTTATTTGACTCTTACTTCAGATATTATAAAATTGTAACCAAAATCACTGGATCATGGCCTCATCAGAACAAATATGTTTGTTCCGTATTGCATATTTATCATGGATTGAGTGTTTTCATAGTATTTTACTCGCAAGTAATTTCAATAATTTACAGCTTTGCACAAAAAAAATTTCTAATACTGATGACAAATTATTTGATTCTCTTCTTTTTATTTATGATTGTTTAGACTGCCTATTTGTACAGAATTCGAGATGATATAAAAAATGTGTGCACAACTTGCCAATGGACATTCATTACTATATGCATAATTTTTATAATGCTTCACAATATAATTAAAAAAATAAGGTAAAATATTGTTACGTCATGCCTCCATTCCGTTTAATTTTTATAATTACAATTAAAAATAAAATTAAGAAAATTAGATTTTAAAAATCCACTAGTGAAATTATGAATTTGACAAAATAACGATTGTTATAAATATATCGACTGATCATATAATACCCAATAATTTCAAATATTTTTGGGAAATGTCTAGTATAAAATAGATGACACGA
>JAAMPD010003176.1:0-11053 GCA_025266255.1 Trissolcus basalis
AAAATAGATGAAAAATCATTGTTTTCATATCTATGATTCATTCTTTTATTCATTTATATGTTAAAATAAGTTTATGACATAAGGTTAAAGGTTCCAGAGAATTGCCCATATAATTTTGCAGAATTATTTCCATTTTTAAAGAATATTTTTAGATATTCTGATATGATAATAATGTAAATCCATAAAAATAGAACAATTTTACACAAATATTTTTGAATATGGATTTCAATTTCATATATAATTTTGTACTTTGTAATAATAGAGTTTTGACCAATGATGGTGTACCGGGCAGAGGATAAAATTGGAAAAAAAGGGAAACCTGAAAGACGTAAAATATTCATAGAACGATGAGAAAACATCAATTTGTATTTGATGCAAATATTGATCATAACAAACGCGCATTCCAAATTGATATAGAAGCGTGCATCTGCACGCGCTTTATTGTGTACGGTCTCCAAAGGTCAAGGCACAATAAATAGACGCGTCCGTTTAACTAATCGCGTGCCGTTATTTAAAATACATTGTAAAGTACGTGAATTATGCGAGCGCGAGGGTACAACGTTCATTGTGCGACACACAATGTACGCTGAATGCGGAATGCACGAAAATTCGATAACCAAATTTATTCGCGCCATCTCATCTTCGATCCCATTCAACTGACGTCAAATCAAAGACCGTTTCATTTTTTAATTTAAAAACCTTCTCTTAAATTTCATCTTTTATATCTGTTCAATTTATAACAGTTCAATTTTATATCTGTTCTAAATGTTCTTTATATAGCATTGTTTTGTAATCAAATACTCCTAGCAATACACAACTTTTTATTAATTTTTTTCTTATTGATAAAAATTATTTTGCAAATTATTATTATTAAAAAGTAATAAAAACTACTTGAGTGAGTCATTAAGTGAGAAACTTCTCGCAGCTTAGATCCTGTCGAGGACTCCATTCTTATCAGTTAATGTCAGTGGATAAAAAATTGCGTCGAAAACTGCTTGAACTGAATAGTTAATCGATTTTTAATCTCACGGTATAAAGATTCAGCATGTCTTAGCTCTATGAATAGCTGATCTGTTCGGCAAAAATTGAGCACTGTCTATTCAAATAGGCAACTCCTGACAGATCGTCGTAAATTATGTAATTTTGTCCTCTTTAAATTTGCTCCTGATGACTAAATTCTTGCCCTGTGGGAAAAAACGAGACAGACAAAATAATTACGCACTTGAAAAATGGAAATCGAGTAAAAAATTGGTCCGTTTATATGAGTTTGTTTAACAAAATGAAAACCAACATGAATAATTACTATTTTTTATGCGAGCTAAAAAGTCATGTTCACTGTGAAAGCAATTTTTTAAAAGTGACCATTGTTTGAAATGAGTTAAACCCGAACATTCATCACTTTTAAATACAATCGCAGAGTTTTGACGTTTCAATCAACTTTTCAAACAAAAGGAAAAAACAAATTCAAAAAAAAAAGGCGAACTTGCACATAAAAACGGGGCGCAATTTTTGACCGTTAATTTCATTCCCAGTCTTATTCAATTTTCGTAATTTTATAACAGCGATTTTAACGCACTTTATGACACGATTTTAGGACCCCTCCATTTTTTTAATGTCCAATATTTACTCACAGTTAAAATTATAAGCCTCAGTGATTCATTCCAGCAGAAACAGGAGAATTTATGAGAGATGCATGGCGATGCATTTTACTCCTCATTGCACACTGTTTGCTCAACATTGTTACGTCTAAGCAACGGACGTTCATCGAACTTCCCATAAAACCCGCAAGATAAAAAAAAGCACATTGCCATTTTTATATGGACCAACATAAAACAAAACGTCATTCTTTTATTGCCCAATGAATATTGTACATTAAAACGTGAACTTTTTTTTATTTTCACTTCAATTCTCGTATTACAAAAAAAATAACGGACAATGAAAAAACCTGAAAAGGCAAAAAAAATTTCCCCACTTGGGAAACGAATCTCCTGAACAGTGAACAACTCAAGCGTAATTTTCTTGACTCAAGAAAATTTAATTTCTACGTGAGAAATTAATTAATTTCTTGTTCGCGAAAGACAATGATTCTTCATTCAATATATCATAGAACAAGAAACGAAGTTTTGATGGAAAACGATTGTTTCTGCGAGTGCTGCAAAAAAAAAAGGATAAGACCTGAAAGCAAACAAGTGAAATTGAAAACAATTAAACTCGGGGGTGGTGCATAAAAGCAAACAAATAATCCGCTGACCAAATAAAACAATTCAAATGCTCACCGCAACGACACTCCACTCGGGTCCTATGTAATAGCCGTACTTGCAGTAAGCATTACTGACGTCATAAAATTCCGCGAAATCAATCGACCCCGTAACCGAGAGAAAGAATTCCCCTTCGACTGACATCTAAAAACTTGAACCTCCACTTGAAAAATTGATCTAAAAAAAAAATACCGTAAACAAACAAAAATAGAAAGTTGAAAAAATTGGAATAAAAACAATCAGACTGAGTTGCCCCTTTGTCTCGCCGGTTTATTTTCACCATTACCATGGTTACCAAGTTTTCGGTCGTGCGCAGAAAATTTTCTCTCGGACCTCGTTGCGCCTCTCGTTCTGTAAACATTGCAGCCATGAAGTTTGCGAGTGGAAAAACACTCTGCTGCGGACAACAGTGCAGTTGCAGCCAGATGCGTGGTGCAAGCGCGCCTTTTGATTGTTTACTGTTGTTGTTTTGCGAGTGACGGGACGGTTGGAGGTTAGGTTGGACGGGTTCGCACACAGGCAAACCCGTCTTTGACATTCGCACGTGTGCGCGCCGACGTCACGCAGTCAGCTGACAGCGTCAGACTGAACGATGCCCAATGGTCAAGTAATCATTTAATCCGAGAGCTACGAGGCAGATCGGCCGTTTTAATGACGCCTTCTTTCACTCCGCTGGATGAATCGGCTTATTTCGCGACATGGACACCAGTCTGGACAAATTTATACCACGAAGAGGTACGTTCGAACATGGATACGAAAAAAGAACCAAGGGCAAGCTAAAATAAACAACCTTTGACTAACAAGTAAACAAACCTCGGCCAGTTGACATTCAAAATTGGATTTTCTTTATTTGATAACTTCTCAATCTTATTTGTTAGAATGCCATCCTTTATAATAAACAAAAAAATAAACAAATAAAGTAAAATTAATTCAATTGATAATTCGATTACAGTTTTATTCATCTTATTGTTATTCTTCTTATTATTGTTGTGATTGTTATAATAAACAGATAAATAAACTAATAAATTGTACCATCAATTTGATTGCTAATTGAACTAAAGTTGTATTTATATTATTGTTATTATTATTATTGTTGTGATTGTTTTCAATTTTTCTCTGCCCAATTGTTTTATTACTTATATAATTCATTTTCATTGTAATTTATTGACGTATAAGGAAGTAGATATTTTATTCTCAGTTCAAGGAAATCAATTAGTTTTGTTTCTTTGTCTGACAGGGATACAGGAACGACCTGAGATGTTGCAGCTAAATATCGACAGACCACTGTATGAGACTGATTTGCTGTGTCAAGATTATCACTATGATAAACCCGAAGTGTCTCGTGAGTAAGAAAGATAAAACGGATAACGTCTATTTTTTTTCTTTTCGCAGTGACGTTAACTGTTTATCAAGTGTCTTCTTCATTCGCATATCTTATCTCCATTTAACTGATGCTAAATTTGAATTTAATGTGTTTGCTTGATTTGTTTTGGTTTTTTTTGTTTCCTTATTCATTTGAATTTTTTTTTCTTTCAGCCTTAGACAAAGTAGCGAATTTTTGCGACAAGAAGCAGTGCCGAAAGAGTCTCGTGGTTAAAATCGTTCCTGCATTACGATGGCTACGGAAATACAAGTGGAAAGAAGATATCGTCGCGGATATCATTTCGGGAATCACCGTCGCAATAATGCACATTCCTCAAGGAATGGCGTATGGCATTTTGGGAAACTTACCGCCGGTTGTTGGCATTTACATGGCCTTTTTTCCAGTCCTCATTTATGTCATCTTTGGAACCTCCAAACATGTTTCCATGGGTAAAACAAATACACTTTCAATGTGTAAAAATGTAAAGACGAATTGAAAAATGTTAATAGTTTGTATTAATAAGAACAGCTAATGATGAATTGAATGAAAAATTTTTTAATTCACCAAACGTATAAACTTTTTAATATAATGAAGTAAAAAAATGTCATGTGAATCCGTGGAGAATTGTATGTTTGATGAACATTTCTATTTGAAAAAGAGACATATCTGTCCCCTGGGTAGATGTAATGTTTACAAAAAATAAATAAAAGGTAACCACTCAATCTAAAAGTGTTGACTAAAGTTGTTGCATTTTTCAACAGGTACGTTCGCGGTTGCCTGTTTGATGACTGGCAGGGTTGTTAATCAATATTCCAATCATCCTAGAAGCATAGACGGGACTGGAACAAATCATTCCAGTAGTTTAGATTCGGCGGGCCAAAATTCCGAAGGTCCCAGTTCCATAGAAGTAGCGACTGCTGTTACCTTCATGGTTGGAATTATTCAGGTACATTTTTTGAAATAAAATTTGAATAATCTATTTTTGTATATCAAAACAAAAAACAAAATTTTTTCATTTCCAGTTGGTGATGTATATATTCCGGCTCGGTGTCATCAGTTCGTTACTGAGTGAGCCATTCGTTAATGGATTCACCACAGGGGCCGCCGTACACGTCCTTGTGTCACAAATAGGTGATCTTTTGGGACTAAAGTTACCAAAGCAAAGAGGCCACTTTAAATGTATTCGTGTAAGC
Source organism: Trissolcus basalis (assembly GCA_025266255.1). NCBI lineage: Eukaryota > Metazoa > Arthropoda > Insecta > Hymenoptera > Scelionidae > Trissolcus > Trissolcus basalis. Next base: position 4,815 of record JAAMPD010003176.1, read on the forward strand.
AATTTAAAATCGAAACAGTTTCGTTCCGAAGTTCTTTTCAAAAAGCGAAACTAAAACAATTCAGACTGAAAACTTTTCAGACTGTTTTTTTTTTCATTTCTAGTTTACGAACAAAAAATGCACTTTAACTTCGTCATATTCATTTCATTTTGTAAAGGTACTTCCGACTTCATCGTGTCATTTTGTTCACAGACTTTGATAATAGTATTTAGCGAGATAACCAACACAAATGTCGCCGCAGCAGTAGTATCCGCTGTGACAATCTTTATTATGATCTTGAACAATGAAGCGCTGAAGGTTTGTTGAGTTCGTATAACGAGATAAAATTACAAATATTTACAATCGTAAAACTAAAATTTATAACGATTGTTTTCTTTTTTCAGCCATGGGCCAGTAAAAAGTGCAGTTTTCCTATTCCGATCGAGCTCCTGGCGATCGTCGTGGGGACGTTGATTTCAAACGTCTTTGACCTTCCTGTAGCTTATGACATTAAGACTGTCGGGGACATTCCTACGGGGTGAGTAAAGTGCCGGCTGCCAAATGCACGCGGCTGCCCAATGTGCCACATAATTTCTATACATTTTCAAGGTGACCTGGTCAACAGACTCCCTGCACCGAATTTGCCAAGTTTTGGATTACTCCAGAGTATTATCCTCGACAGCATCGCCATTACAATGGTCTGCTACACCATCACCATGTCAATGAGTCTGATCTTTGCTCAAAAAGATGGCTATGATATCGATTCTAATCAGGAACTATTTGCGATGGTAAAAATATCCCGTCTGTGACTTAATTAATGAAATTGTGAATCAATTAATGAACTATATTACTAATTTTGGCTATATTCCATTTTCATTGATTAAAATATACCAAATATATAAATTTCATCCAATCAATCATATCAGCATTCAATTTACCAAATAAACATCAAATAATGAACTTTGTTGTACAAATGTTCTGATGGTTTTTGATTAGTTTGTATTATATTGCATTGTTATACTCGACCAACGTTAATCAAATTATTTCAAAGCAACGAACAAACTTAATTAATTTACCTTATTAGTATATTATACATATATATATATATTAAAATGATGTTTCTTTAAAACGAGCTAATTGATTGATGAACATTCATATTTTACAGGGCTGCAGCAACATTTTCGGTGCTTTCTTTTCCTGTATGCCTATCTCGGCGTCGCTTAGCAGATCTCTGATTCAACATTCCGTCGGCGGTCGGACACAATTCGCCAGCATAGTATCATGCGGTATTTTATTGATAATTCTCTTATGGATAGGACCATTCTTTGAGCCGCTGCCGAGGTGTGTCTTGGCCTCTGTGATTGTTGTAAGTACCGTCTCATGTCGGATGAACCAAGTTTATGATATCCGTGCGTTGTTCATCCTTTTGAAATTCTGTTGGTATATCCATAACTGTATTGTATTTGATTGCAGGTGGCTTTGAAAGGGATGTTATTTCAGGCCAGAGAGATCAAGAGGTTCTGGAATCTGAGCAAATACGATGCCGCCATTTGGACCTTAACGTTGCTGTCGACTGTTGTGATTAATATTGACATTGGCTTGTTAACGGGACTCATAGCTTCTGTGGCCAGTGTTTTGCTACAAAGCGTAACACCATACACTTGTCTCTTGGGACAAGCGTCAGACACAGATCTGTTTCTGGATATGAAACGATTTAGAGGAGTAATTATATAACTCATGTTTGGTTTCACATTTTTTCGGTTTTATTTGAAATTCGATTTTACGAACAACTGGTGTTTCAGGTTTTCGAGCTTAAAGGACTGAAGATATTTCATTACGCTGGGAGTATCAACTTCGTAAACGAACGAAGTTTGAAGCCGCTGTTATGTCGAGAAGTTGACATCAACCCGGAAAAGGTAACGAAGTATCGGTTAAAGTTGGCGAAGAGGGGCCTGCCTCCGGACGAGAATTCCCAATTGGTGCAGTGCATAATTATTGATATGAGTTCTGTGAGTTTCGTCGATCCCAGCGGCGTGACTGCGCTGCGCACATTGGTCGCTGACTTTGCCAACGTTGACATATCAATTTATCTGGCGGCTTGCTCTACGCCTGTTTTCGAGGCAATTAAAACGTGCGACACGTACAAAAAGAGCGAACCGACCTTGCAGCTGTTCGCGACGCTCCTCGACGCCGTTCAGTTCTGCCAGAAGGAACATTCATTGAACCAAAAATAGTTCACATTTTACGATAGAATCAATGAGAGGTTTTCGTACTTATTCATTTTCTTGATTTTTTTTTCTTTGTTATTTCATACCTTTGGGAATGTTTTAACTGCGATTCATTTTCAAAATAACTGAAATTGTTTGCAAATTTTGTAACAAGTGTAATAAGTACTTATAAAGTTCAGAAACTTGTCAATCTCGGTATTAGGAATTTTTGGACACAAATGAAGTAGAGTGCTAGAAAGTTTGCATGTAATTAATTCATAGTCAAAAAGCGGACAAATGAAAGAGAATATTTTTGTAGGCGTATTTTATATATGACAAACGGTGATGCATAATACTCGAGATAAAAGAAAAAAAATGAGCGTTGCATGAACAAAACGTACTGTGATTTGTAATGGGTACTTCATATCTTGTAAACCAACGGCCCGTACACTCAATTTGTGAGCGTCATTTAATAAACCAATGCATTCCAATAGAACCGTACAAATTCGAATTACATCTTTGTAAACGGTTTTCTCAGATCATAAAACATAGCATTTGTATCTTTCAAAACAATTGAATAAATTTGCACTTTTGTATATGTATATGTGAATTTTGTGGAAGGTGGAAAACGAATTCAAATGTACTCAACAGTTTTTCATAACATATAATTAATTTATTTTTAAAACTATCCCCCATAAACATCAAATTTGTTCAACGAATATGTCATAAATATAGACACTTTTTATCAGTTACTTTCTATTGTAAAATATTACTATGTAAAAATAAAATGAGTAATATTTTTTGTCTGTTAAGATAAAAGTGTACTTTTTTGTTTGCCGTACGTATACACATTTCCCTCAAACTTGAATTAGTTTTTTTTACAATAATTGAAACAGTATTTGATCAACGATGAAAAACTTAAATATGTTAGACTTTGAATGCAGAAATATTAATGATTGTCCGAACTCGCGATAAAATTTTACTCCGTTATTAGAGACATTTCATATATAATTTCAGTTAATAACCATTTTGTGTACAACAATTCATTAGGGGTCGTCCATAAAACACGTGCGCTTTAATTGCAGAACAGATATTAATATTCATTCATTTAAATGAGAGTGTATTCTTTCATAAAATTTACGTACATTGAGTGAGAAGGGGGGGGGGGGTACAATTTTTGCGCCAAAATATTATGGATGACCTCTTGTATATTAATTCATTTGATTCGAGTTGTGGACATTCGGACAAATATTAGCATTACTGTAACATGCGAAAAAATCCAGCGAGTAGTTTCAAGCATAAAGTTTTCTAATCGCTAGTGACAAAACTTGCAGGATTTTCTCAGTTCAACATCAAATTGTTTCGCTTTGAAAACGTAATAAACAATCTTGAACAATTTAGTTACCGCATTTGTTTGTTTCATAGGTTGCATAGAGTTTTGTTTTTAATGTACGCATAGATACTATTTTAAACAAGCGATTTTCATGGATTCGCCGGTGCTCTCCTTAGACCTTCATCGCGTTCACAGAATCATCACAACTAAAACGTGTAAATCCTTTGTCAACATTAACGTGAATAAATAAATAAATACATTTTTTTAAAAGATGGGGTATAACAAATTGCTCCGCAGACCCATAAGCGTTGAATTCACCGGCAAAAAAGCGTGACAATTGTGATTATAATACAAACTTGAATGTCAATTATTTGACGCAGACAAAACGACAGGAAAGAGAAAAACTATGCGATCCATTTAAAATCCACATCAACAACAGCGTGCACAACAATTTCAAAAAATATAGCACGCCACGCTCTCTGAATAAACATTTTTCATGTCGTTTTTCCTTTTTACAGATATGCTAATTATATGTTCGTACAAATGTTTCGCAGGTAGAGGCAGAAATATTCTGCAACATCGAAAAGTTTGTCTCATTTTAGTTGGAACTAAAAATGTAATTGCAAACACGCGATGAGAGTAAAAAAAATATTGAGTTGTAAAATCAACCGCGGATAATAAATCTAATTGTCTGTCATCGAACATAAAATTTGTCTCGATGAGAATTCATTACCATAAAACTCATGATTTTCAATAACACGAACGACAAAAAGCTGTTCGATGGTTGAAACACAAAAAAAAGTTGATAAAATTGTCCTAGAGTTATATTGACCGATGAACAAGTGGCATGATTAAATGATTATTATCGGAGAATAAAGAATTGAAATTGACTAGCGTGCAATTGAGTTCGGCACTTTATTAGCATGGATGCTTTTCGATGGTGTCTAGAATTGCTTTGCAGAGCTGATGAATATGGTATTGTGAAGTGGGTACATCCTCCTGTAATTTGTACAGTATCCTTACGCCCTTCTGTCGGATCAGCATCTCACAATATCTCTTAGCTGAAAGAAAAATACAAAACAATTTATAAAAACTCGTTCATAACAGCCATTCAATCTCGATATTGAATCAAGCTTACGATTCTTTGTGCAAACGTGATGCATCGCCCAGATAGCCCACAACTGAACGGGATAAGCCTCCTCGCAAGTCAAAAGTGGGAAAAACGGTTTAAAACTCCTGTAAGCCACCATCTCTCTCTGGGGCGTTTCCCATTCCGTGACCGCGCGCTCAAGCTGATTCAACAAGCGCGTTCTTTTTGATTTCCAAGAGATTTCCGTGACCCAGAGACTGGCGTCGCTCAAAAGATGCGCCGCCACCCCGGCGGCGAAGTAAGACACGTCGATGTACTCGGAATCCAACAGACTCGAGAGCATTCGTAAAAATCGTCGTTGCATCAAACGTGTTCTTAAAAAGTTGACCTGCAATTCAATTAAAATTAAAATAACTCTCATTCAAAATTTAATAGCTGAAAAATTTAACGGATATGAAAGAGGAAAAAAAGTGAAGGAGAGTATCTTTACTTCAGCAATGTTGTTCAGCAAGCCGAGAACTTTGGCCTCGACGCTGGACTCCCCTTTGAAACACTCAAGAACTTCCAGGAATAATTTAAACCCTCCCTTCTGGAGAAAAACTTTACAAGTTGTTGCACTCTCGTCGGTCAGATTCCAAAGAGCACTCAAAGTGAACTTCATAGTGATGTCCACTGATTTGGCCTCCACCTTCTCGCGAACCATTGCCAGTAACTTGGTCATGTATTCGGGCTGGGCACCGATCATCGAGGTTTCAATAGTCGATATCCTCGCGGCTAATATAGAACAGATCGCCACCGACATTCGGTTCATAAACGAATCGTCGAAGGCTGACAAACAATTCATAACTAATTTCGTACACCTGTAACAGGAAACATTTCATAATTAGGGTCAAACGGGGTAAAAATGATCAGTGCAGAAAAATGGGGTAAAAGTGATCAATGAGAAAAAATAATACAAAATATCATTTTTTGCATTTCAAAAAAGTCTCATCCTATAGATAGAACCTTCCAGTGCACAAATCAATTATTCGTCCGTCAAACAATTGTTCCAAATGATAAAAAATTTCGATTTTTCTCATTTGTCTTCAAACATGGCGGTTTCAAATCTGTGATGCGGTCTTGAACTTCTCATGACATAATACATCACAAACGTTTTCAACGAAATGTAAAAGGTTTTAAACACAGTTGAAAGCTTAATAAAAAATTTGGCGACGACGAATTGTTAACTGATTGCGTCAGTAATTCACAATTTTAATTCAAAGTCGCGGGGTAAAAATGACCATAGGTGCAGGGTAAAAATGATCAGACCATTGCGCAGCAGATGTCGCTTACTTAGGTAAGGTTGGCGTTTTCTGCCGGCGATGAAAAGTAAACACCAATTTTTGCGGCGATTTTTCAAAGGTAAAAAACAATTAATCCTTTCTTTATGAATGAATGTTGGATTGTACATACCAGTGGAACTTAAGATAATTGTAAAAAATTAAATCATCATTAACATTATTTCAAAATTTGATTTAAAAAATTGACAGTATTAAAAATGTGACAGTCAAAGAAAAAAGACAAAAATTAAAAAGGAACCAGGCACTGAAGAAACCAAAAAAAAGAAACTGAAGTCTGAAAAAGTTACTCC
>JAAMPD010003177.1:0-11018 GCA_025266255.1 Trissolcus basalis
CGGTATCACAGCCGACCTGACGTCGAAGCCCCCGATGTAAAAGGCACCTGGCCATCAGACGAGGAAGGGGCAGTTACATTGGGTACCTGAGCGCCGCCCCCTGACCCTTCTTCCTCCTCTGATTGCCAGGCTGTTTTTTGGAGGAGCAGAGTCCAGGTTGTCGGCCTGGTCCATCTGCATCCTCGCTGCCGTGGCCTGCTTTCTGCACTGGGCCCCACTGAGTCGTTTGGGCGTTACCGTCGTCTCCTCAGTGTTGAGGGAAAGTTAGTCGACCCTTCCCTCTAAGGTCTCCTTCTGCTGGGTGTCGGTACAGAGCCCGTCCCCCGCAGAAGCAGCATTGTCGGAGTGCAGGGATACAACCTGCGCCTCCATCTCCTCCACACGGCAATCGTTATCAGTGGTATCCATATAAGTCCCACGAGTAAGGAAGGAATTAAAACGGTCCACCGGGCAGAGCCTCCGTACCCGGTAAGGCGACTGTACACGCTAAGGGGGCGCCACTTTCCCCGCGGGATACCGTTCGACTCTCTCACCCCGAGCCTTTCACCTTCGGTACGGCCAAACCTAGGATGGGTGGACCGCTTCTTGGTCACGTAGGGAGCACACACCCGCCCGAGCGATCGCGAGATGATGGGTCAGAGCCCAACAGCCCGCGGTCGCCCGACCGCAGATGCTCTCCCGACGAGACCCTTCACTAAACACATTCATACAAACATTCAAGGCCCGAACCCGTTTATAGGAACGACCACATTCATACTGTGGTGGGAGAGCTATCGTCTCCTGGGCAGAGAGATAGATCCCAACCCCATTCATGAGTCTCAACTGCGGCCCTTTTGGGGCAAAGTCGTGAGATCCCTAACATACAAGATCCGGTAGCTAATCAGGAGACAATCAGCCCTACGCTAAGCCCCCGTACCCATTCATAAATGAGCCTTCGTCAAGGTCTTGCGGTCCCTAACGGGGGATCGATGATAATAATACGAATGAAAAATTTTTGTTTATAAAAACCGAATAAGTGTCAAATTATCAGACCAAAATATATTGTTATTTAAATCCAAGTAACCTAACTTTGAATTGATTATTATATCGTAAAATTTAAAAATCGAATAAATAAATAACTACACATCAAACAAAACATATCAAATTACACTAGAGTACAATTTTTGTTTACCTCCAATCGATAACACTTTGACCTGTTCTTTTATGATTCGTTTTTTATTAAATTCTTTTATTTAACTTACACTGTTTGTCGTCAAATCTTGCAACGCAAAATTTTTATACTTAGACTTTACCAATCTTAATGAAAATTAGCATGCGTGTATAACTTCGGTGACAATACAAGTTAGTGGTGTCACCCAGTGAAATCCATCCCCGCATCCCTTATTTCCACCCACATAATGCTCAAATTAGCGTATTCATCATTTCAACGTATTTTTTCAATTAAAATGCATTGTTTTATTGTAATTACTAAAGGTTACATAAAAAAAAGTGTCGGTCATTGCTAAAATTCATTTTGGTCAAGAAGTCAAATGTCATTTCGAACACTTTTTATTTTTCAAACTCAAAATCTTTGGTTTGTCATTGGTTATGTCAAAGTAAGTTGACATGTCGAACTAAAATAAATAAACTTGTTGGTTCATAGCTTATTAATTTAATAATAATTTAATAAGAAAAACGAGTTTGTGACAATAATGTTGGTTCAAAAAACACTGTTATCGGAACCCACAACGAGTCAACTTTTTCTATAAGGTAAGTCAACTTTGTTCACTGTAGTAGATTTGCACCAGTAAATGATACACGCTTATTTTAGAATGAGTAAAACTGAAACCGCTCCGCAACGCGATCAACGATTGGCGAAAGCTAGGCAAAAATATTGGGAGAAACGTGATAGAGAAACGGCAAGTCAAAGGGAGGCCCGGCTTGAAAAGCAAAGAAACAACAGACGTCAACGTGCACAAGAAGTATCAAAGGTCCGCAGTGAAAGATTATTCCGAGAAAGAACCCAAATGGCAATCCGAAGAAATTTGAGGGATGAGAGTGAGGCGAATTTTGAAAAATCAATCGATGTCTACGCAGATAAAGTATGTGAAATTTGCACAAAAACGTGTTACCCGAAGCAAGTGCAGGTTTTAAGATTGCGTAACCCGCCGGATAACCTACCTCTGGAACTAGTTGCGAGAGAAGCGCTTACATTGTGTCATCGATGTAAAGCGCACATTTCAAGCAAAAAAAGGAATCCACCTGCTAAAACTTATTGGAACCATCTAGATCCAGGACCAATCCCTTCAGAGCTAGAAGTCTTGTCTTAATCAGAACAGCGATTGCTCGCCAGAATAAACCCTTTCGTAAAAATTATCAAATTTTCAGGATTATACGGCCAGTATGGTTTTAGGAGTCAAGCAATACTTTTTGCAACTGACATTTTTAAAGTTGTTCGAAGATTACCGACGTTCTTACCAAGATCAACTTCGAACTCAGACATCATTGTGGTCACCGAACACCTGGAAAACATCAACGTCACAAGAGATTATTCCGTTTTGAGGGAAAAACTGACTGCTGCACTTGAATAGCTGAAACGAAATAATCCATTGTATCGAGATGTTACTATTGATGAAAACGTGCATCTTGATGAACGTGACATTATTCGACTATCAAATGTACACAACAACGAAACCAACATTGCAGAAGCGAAAGAAGATTCTCCTTGAAAACCCATTGGAGACAAATCTCGGATAATTCGTGCTTCATGGCATCGAGGAGTTTCGGTAAGTGTCTATAATAATGATAGTCATAAGAATCTTACGACTACTATAATTAATAGTAATAATGGAGTTCTGTTTGGGTCGTCAAGGTGAGCGGACGTGTTTTCGAATCGCTTCCTAATGAAAGTTTCGCCAAATAGAATGATACGCGTTTTAAATCATCCAGCAATTCTAGATTGTCAAACTTTGATAAACCGTGTTCGTCTGACTGATAAACCATCGCGCAAAGGTGTTTGCAAAGTATCTTTTTAACGGTTTACATCGGTTGCTCTATCCGTGAGTCCACGAGAGTTGATGTTCAAATCCACGCCCGGAGAGGAAAAAACGTCGGCATAATGAACACTTTTACGAACATCCAGGAAAAGGAGGAGAGTGACGAGATGAAGATCCTGAAATCCATTCAGGAAACTACAGCTGAAACAAACAACAGAGTCGCAAAAATCGAATCAGACAATACTAGGCTGCTGAAATTTATGGAGGAGTCAAATCGGCGAAACTCAGATGTTGAGAAACGATGCGAATTCCTGGAACAGAAAATCTTCATGCTGTCTACTGAGGTGAATCGTCTACAAAAAGCCTCCAGAGCTAACAACGTCATCATTTACAACTTGATGGACACACCGGAGATAAACAGGGACCTGATGGAGTCAATGTCAAACTTGTTTTCACGTCTAATCGCAAACTTCGACACAAGCTGCATTGATGTTGTTTACCGTCTCGGTCAGCGACCGGGAAAACGACCAATTCTGATGAAACTGAAATACAAAAGTGCCAGGGAAGTAATTTTTGGGAATATAGACACACTGAAACGAGAAAACATTTTTGTGAGCAATGATCTGACGAGGGAAGAAAGATTGGAACGGAAAACTCTCCGAGACATAAAAATGAATCTCCAGCAAAACAGAATTTAAGCCACGATTAAAGCCAATAAACTGATAGTGAATGGACAATATTTCGATCAAGCCAGGCAAGCATATGACCAGTTCATACGTGAGGGGTCAGCGAGGAGAGAGGCCGCTAATCTAGAGTCAACCGCCAACGTGACACATAGTGAGGAGCAGGCTGAAACGATACCGGAGCAGAGAGGTGGGGGCCAGCAGCAAACGCAGCAAATACAATTTGATATCTTGGGCGATGAAGGATCGGCACTGCCACCACTAGCCAACCAATCTCCACTTACACAGGAGAGTGCAGGAATAGGTAACAAGTTCAAAGTTGCCTTTCCTCCTCTCCCCCCGGTTAAGGGTGTAAATGGGACGGACCAGAGAAGAAACACCGGCAGTAAAAGGAAAAACGAAGAGGAGGGAATCATTAGCCAGAAGAAGATCACCACAAAACTTCGCGAATCAAAATTACAGTTTCCAGCCGGAACCACCAGCAACTTGAACTGACGGCAACGCAAATGTGCAGGTACAGCGCAGGGATCCAGCGGTGATACAACTAACTTTTTGGAACGTGAACGGCATGAAGAACTTCGATGTCTCGCAGTTTTCAGAGAGATCAATTTTTTATGGTCTAACTGAGACTTGGCTGACAAGCCCCCCTCCAAAACAAACAGCACTCACCCGAGATTTCAAGACCTCGTACGTGGCGGCGACCAAAGAGCACTCACGAGGCCGCGCCAGCGGAGGTCTTGCCATTCTCCACCAACTGGACCAGAGGGACCCTGAGATCCTGGACTCCTGCACACATTGGCTATTCGTAAAATTTAAATATTTTAATTTTTCTGTCATTGTCGGCTCTATATATTTCAATTCTAGATTCGAAATTGATTTTATTTTAGATTCTTTACAAATTTTAATCGACGAATTTTATGATAAATACAACGATTTTTTACTCATTATGGGCGGTGACTTTAATGCGAGAATCAGTGTAAAAAATGTAATGCCAGATGATGCGCTGACTGATACCAATTTGACAGGTCAAAGGCGATCATTAGACAAACTCCTGGAACCCAGAGGCTTGAAACTCCTGGATTTCATGGAGACAAACGGTATGATAGCTTTGAACGGCAGATCTTCTGGCGACCCGGAAGGTATGTTTACTTTTGCAGGCGCACCGGGAAATAGTGTGATAGACCAAGTCTGGGTGAGTTTATCTCACGCAGACTTTATTCTGGACTTTTTCGTCGATTGCACCGTTTCTCTCTCTGATCACTTTCCTATTTCGGTTCGATTATGTTCTGATTCGGTAGATGTTGATGTTATTGAAAATTCGACAGTGATAACGGGAAGGGAACACGATGTCATGAGATGGAACCCGGAGAAAGCGCATGACTTTCGCGACGCCATGAGATGGTCTCCTAAAATCGCCTTTGACTTTACAAATTCAAGTACTGAAAGCCAATTGAAAAATTTTAATGAAACAATTTTTGCAGTTGCCAAAGAAATAGAAATGTTGAAAACCTGTCAAATTGAAAAAAAATTTAATTTTAAACAAAAAAAGCCTTGGTTTGATGAAGAATGTACAGCGGTAAAAAAAGAAATGAAAAAATCATTAGAAATCTGTAAAAAAAATAATTTTCAGAAAAGAGAAAAAGATGATTATTTGGCAAAAAAGAAAAAGCTCAAAAAAATTCTGACAGAAAAAAAAATAAAACATGAAGAAGAAAAAAAGAAAAAATTTGAAAGCATAAAAAACACAAAAGAATTTTGGAAAGCGTACAATGAATGCAAAATTAGAAAAGCTAATGTTGTGAATGTGACTATATATGAATGGCAACAATTTTTTGCTAATATATACCCTCCGAGAGTTATGAATGATGTTGAATTTTTTAGCGTGACTGATCCGGTTACCGACGTAGATATAACACTCGATGAATTGAGAAAAGCTACACGAAAAATGAAAATAGGAAAAGCACCCGGTAAAGATCAAATAGCGAATGCGTTTTTTAAAAATCTTCCGGGCAACTGGTTACTTTATATTCTTACATTCTTTAATCACATTTTATACACCATAAACACACCGAAATCCTGGTCAACCGCTGTAATGACAATGCTTCACAAGAAGGGAGATGTTAAAGATCCTCTGAATTATCGCGGCATTGCACTTATGAACTGTTCACTCAAATTTTTTACTGATATTATAAACGATAGACTTAACACTCGCGTTGAACAACTTGAATTAATCCCTGAATGCCAATCAGGTTTTAGATCGAATAGAAGTTGTACCGAAAATATCTTCGTACTTTTATCGATTGCGCAATTTCAATTACGATTTCTTGGAAATTCCTTTTTTGGATTGTTTGTCGATTTTAAACGAGCATTTGATTCTGTCAATCATAACTATCTCTGGTACAAACTTTTTACAATGGGAGTAAGCGCGAAAATAATTAGAATAATGAGAAATATTCATCAAAAAGCAAAAATGCAAGTGAGAATAGGACATGAACTTTCTGAAAAAATTGAAATCACGGAGGGTGTGCTCCAAGGAGAAATCCTCAGCCCCTTATTATTTATCTTATTTCTCGCGGACATAGAAGATTACTTCAGAAAGAAAGGTCTTACAGGTGTACAGCTGAATGGCAGAGAGGACGTTATTTTGTTAATGTATGCGGATGATTTGATAATTCTTTCTAACTCACAAATCGATTTATGTAAAAAATTGACTGCTCTTGAAGAATATTGTGATAAAAATTTTCTAACTGTAAACTCAAAAAAAACCAAGATTGTACATTTTAGAAATGGAGGTAAAAAATGTGCTAGAGAATTTGTATTCAAAAGTGAAAAAATTGAAATTGTTAAAATGTACACATATTTGGGAGTGAACATCTCAAGTTCAGCTAGGGGAAGATTAGCGGCGGATGAGGCTCTGCGAAAAGCCAACATTGCATCGGGTAGCGTTCTGTCCACTTTAACGGTGGGAAAAAATGACTCGTGGCAGGGAACATTGAAACTGTACGACGCTATTATATCTGCGACACTCTTGTACGCCGTCCCGGCATGGGGCCTCAGATATACAGAATTGTTAGAAAAAGGCCAACTGAACTTTTTTAAAAAACTTTTATATCTACCGAGAAATACGTCGAACTGTATGTTGAGATTAGAGCTGGAAATTGATAAAATTGAACATAAAATTGTCGACTTAACTTTGGGCTGGATAATACATTTACTCAAACTCCCAAATAACCGTTTACCAAAGAAATGTTTTATGCGTCACTTAGAGTTGTATAAGGCGGGTGCGATTGATATTAAATTTAATTGGATAACTCAAGTGAATGTATTCTTATCAAAAGTAGGTTTTGATGATATTTGGGAGAATGATGATCCAAAATACTGGGAAGAAAAGAGGAAAAATATATGTGATGATCTTAGATGCGAACTTAAACAACAAGACCTTATAAAGTATAGTGAATCCTCATTTTGTCAAGTTAAGCTCAATCGTGAAATACCGCCAGTTAATTATCTCAAAAATCGATGTCCGTTTGCTAGAAAACGTCTGATGAGCCAATTGAGATTCGCCTCTAAGTATGTTTGTATTTTAACTATTAGAGGAATAACTTATAAATTATACCCAGATCAATTATGTACTATATGTAATATGAACGAAAATGAAACAATTGTACATGTTTTGCTGAAATGTCCAATGTACCAAAACTTGAGAGATGTTTTAATTCGAAAATTTATAAATGTAAATATGGATGAAAAAACTAATGTAGAAAATCTCTTGATGTCATTTGACGAAAACTGTATGAATTGTATATATTACTTTGTGTCAAACTGTCTGCGCATACGAGCTTTTATTATCAATGAATAACAGAACCCTTGTGGTGGAATTGTATTTTCCAAGACACAATAAAAATATCTAATATCTATAATTAATAGTAATAATAACAATAATAAACATTTGCAGAGAATATTCAACCCTGTTTATGCTGGTGTTCAATGTTGCGCAATGGCTCTCACCTTTGTTGTGCGGTCTTCGATAATAGACGTTGGTCAATGGAATACAAACATCTTGAATGAAAATTTAATTGAAGGAGACAGTTTGTATTCTCGTATAATGACAACGATTGCGGAAAATAACAATGAAGACAGGATAAATGAAAGCGAGTACCTCAACGTCAACGACTTTGATGTTATCAAGGATGATATCCGCATGTTCTACGAGAATTTCAAAATCGAGTATGATCGAAACACTGACATTTACGGAAGTCTAAGCGATCGAGCGAATCAAGACAACATCGGATACAAGTTGAAGGATGGGATTCTGAAATTGTTTGAAGAACATGTAGCAGGAATATTGATTGCAAACGGCAAATCATTTGCTCTCATCAAATCAATTGATCGATATCATTTCGTCGACTCTCACTCCTGCGGCGCAAAAGGTTCTCCAGCTAGTGATTGGAAAGCTTGTGCTATACAATGTGATGACATTACCGAATTGAACCGGATATGTAAAAGAGCTACAGGTTCAAGGAACGTTGATTACACGATCAACTACATAATAGTTTTCCACATTCCTGTAAACAATAACGAAGCTGTTGATGTCAATTTTGATGGCAACGACAGGATTTCACATCCATTAGAACCTAGTTTTCCGGTAAATTCATTCGTCAAGCTGCAACAAAAATAAATTTTAACCTTGAATCATTGTTCATTATAGATGGAGGTAGATTCCTCAGATATCAATCATTTACCACTGCAAACATCACTAATGGCACCGATTGATTGCATTTAACCAGATGTTGAGGAAGAACTAAATGTCTCATCACGACTGAACGAGATAGTTCGGAAAACTACGAATAATATCGTCAATGAAAGCCACGAATTAAAAGCGGAAGAGTTCGCTTGGTACTATTTGTTTCCTTATGGGGTCAATGGATTGAAACAAAGAAGACTAGTGAATATATCACCCCTAGATTACTACTAGTTCAGAATCCTTGGTAATGACTCCAGATTCAAATGATTATCTTTTCTATGCCCTGTCCATGTTTGAGTATCATCGTGTCAAGTCAACTATTGCTGCATGTGGAAAAAAAATTCAAGGACAAGACGGAATGATAAGTAACGTCCGCCTTTACATGAAAAATTTAGGAGGATCTGCTGCATACTGGAACACAGCTCTGACTGAACTTCTTGCACAAGTTCGATGTCTAGGACCTCCTCATTTTTTCTTTACATCAAGCAGCAACGACCTGCATCAGATTGATATGCGCAAAGCTCTTTTAATTGCGGATGGCCGTGATCCAGTTGATCCAAAGTCGCTAAGTGTCCAAGAAACACAATTATTGATTGAAAAATTCCCAACAGTTGTCAGTCGTCAGTTCATGATTAGAGTATCGGCTCTGATGGTACTTTTAAAGAACAACCAAGAAATTTTCGGTGCTAAAGTGAAAGACTTTTGGTGGAGAATAGAATTTCAAAATCGTGGAAGCCCACATTTACACATGGTACTGTGGTTGGAGGAATGCCCTGCATTTGACACACCAGAAGGTTTGGAGCTAATAGATAAAGTCTGTTCTTGTGAATTGCCATCTGAAGAAGATCCTGACCTCAGAAGCTTAGTTACCAAATGTCAAACGCACAGACATACAGCGACTTGCCAAAAAATTCAACAGCATACTGTCGATTCGGATTTCTTCGTCAAGAATGTCAACAAACTAAGTTAGTGTCTCATTCCTCTGAAGAATTTATTCGTAGTGGTGACAGAATTGTTCTGTTGAAAAGACGCGAAGAAGAGAAATGGATCAACAACTACAACCCGACACTTTTGAAATTATGGAAAGGAAACATGGACATACAACCCTGCGGCACCAACGATGCAATCGCGTACTACATAGCCAAGTACATTTCAAAAAATGAACCTTCAGGAGTTGATCCTGCAGTCGCTAGGGCTATACAAGAAATTCGTCGAGAAAGTTCCGATATTTCTACGAAATTATTCAAGAGCTGCATGCGGATTTTGAAAGAAAGGCAAGTGTCAGGATGCGAATGCGCTTTTAGATTATGTCACTTGAAAATGCGCAAAAGTTCTCGACGATGTATCTTCTTAAATACACGTAAACCAGAACAAAGGTACAAGGTGTTGAAGTTCGACGAAACTGGTTGTGCGGTCGGGTAACATACAAACATTTTTGAGAGTCATGAGAAACGCCCTTTGCACCATCCAGATTACGATTTTGAGAATATGTCACTCATGGAATTTGCTATGTTGTTCGAAACATATTATCCAAAGAAGGTTGAAGCCGACGTTGATGTTGATGAAGATGTATATAAAGAGATTCCCTTGGAAGAAATCAATCAGTACATTAAGTTGACTGACAATTCAAAAATGCGAAAAAGAACCGCACCAGCAACGATCAGAGTGCCACATTTCAAAGCAACTACGGATCCAGAAAACTTTTATTACAGTTTGCTGCTTCAGTACATGCCTTTTAGAAACGAAAGCGAAGTAGTAGAAAATTTTGACTCAGCAAAGGAAGCTTTTCTTGCAAAGAAAGAAGATATAAGAGCAAAATCAGCGAACATGTAATCTTACAGACAGCGGGACAAAGAATTAAAAAATGCACTAGTCCATGTCCACGCTCTCCAAGTTTTGGAAGAACATGAACCTCTTGAAATAAACGATAAAGTGGAATTTGAAGATGATCATCAGATAAATGACCATATCTGGCGAAGACGATCAACTGCATAATTTACGCGGAATACGATAACGTTCTCGAGATCGATGCGAGCCGTCAGGTGATCGCCGATTTTGGCGGTTGAAAGGTATAAAAACGTTGTCACGCGTTCGAAAGCTTTATTCGACGGCGCGTTTTGATGGACACGCTCGAGATACGTACGGCGTTGCAAGACATACCAAACTCGGGTGTTTTCGCCGCAGACGAGATACCTATTTACTGGCCGCGACCTGTAGCATACGTTTTCAACTGTGACCGCAGGAGTCAGCCAGGTAGCCACTGGGTAGCCGTTTTTGTCGATACCGAGGGTCATGGGACGTTTTTCGACAGCTATGGATTACCGCCGATCGTCCGCGAACACCGACGCGGAATCAGGGAAAATTGCGCCTTCTACGAGTGGAACACCAGACAGTTTCAGAGCGAGACATCCGCTACTTGCGGCCATTACTGTGTTGTTTTTCTACATCATATGTCTCGCACTTACGATTTTGTTTCATTTTGTAACATCTTCGAAACTAGTCATGCTGCCAACGACGAAATTGTTAAACGATACTATAAACGAATTAGAAACAACTCTGTAAGACACGACTCGTGTCATGTTTCTATGCAAAAGTGCCGCGCCAGGCACGCGCTGT
>JAAMPD010003178.1:0-11020 GCA_025266255.1 Trissolcus basalis
AACGTTCGAGACGATGTATTAACTAAATGTGAAGAGTTTGCAGAAAAAGAATCAGGTTGGCGACTTAGTATGATTGTTATTATAACATTCAATATAAATAAGTACACACCTCTCACAGGGGGTTCGTATATTGATTTACCAGAATTCGTAAAAAGGAAAAAAGCAATGATAAATATAAAAAATAATGATGATTATCGTTTCTTATGGGCTGTTACAGCTGCGTTGTATCCAGCGACTTCTAACGTCAGTTTAGTTTCATCTTATCCGGATTTTAGAAACGTTTTGAAATATGATGGTATTTACTTTCCTATATCAATGAAAGGAATAAAAAAATTTGAAAGAATGAATGATCTTGCAATCAATATTTATGCAATAGAAAAAAATAAAGAAATTGTACCTGTTTATTTGAGCGTTTGTGAGTTAGAGAAAAATAGGATTCATCTTCTTATGATAAAATGCGAGAATGTAGAAACCGATGAATTTATTGATGAAGATGAATCTGAAGAATCAGTATTATATCATTTTGTTTATAAAAAATTTAGGACGTCTAGTAAGTTCTGATGTAAACAAAAGCAAAGCGAAAATGTTCATCTGCGACAGATGTTTGTGTCATTTTAGGTTAGAAAAATCATTTTTGAATCACAAAGCTGATTGTTTTAACATTACAAAGCAGTGCAAAATGAAGTTTCCAGATGAGCAAAATGCTTCAGTTTCTTTTAAAAATTTTAAACATAAAGAATATGTGCCTTACGCAACGTATTGCGATCTCGAAACTTTATTAGTGGAATCAAGCGCAAGCGGGGGTGCTTATCAAAAACATGAGGTCTATAGTGTTGCATATTACACACACTGTATGTTTGATGAGACATTATCAAATTTTGATATAATACGCGAAAAAAATTGTATAGAACTTTTCATTCAAAGATTGCGAAATTTAGCTGTTATGTATCATAATCAATTACTCTCACCGAAACCAATGATTTTAAC
The DNA here is from genome assembly GCA_025266255.1 of Trissolcus basalis. Taxonomy (NCBI): domain Eukaryota; kingdom Metazoa; phylum Arthropoda; class Insecta; order Hymenoptera; family Scelionidae; genus Trissolcus; species Trissolcus basalis. Next base: position 988 of record JAAMPD010003178.1, read on the forward strand.
TGAAAATGATATTATAAAATTTAATGAAGCAACCGTATGTCACATTTGCGAGAAACCATTTACTGTAGAAAATGGTTTAAAATGCTATGATCATTGTCATCTTACAGGAAAATTTAGAGGTGCGAGTCACAATAGTTGCAATCTCAATTATCAAAATTCACATTTCATTCCTGTGATATTTCACAACCTTTCGGGCTATGATTCTTTCTTTATTATACGTGAGATTGCTAAGTGTTATCCCGGTAGGATGAATTTATTACCAGTGAACAAAGAAAAATACATTTCTTTTACAAAATCTTTTGATGATTTAAGAGTAAGTTTACGTTTTATCGACTCATTCAGATTCATGGCAAGTTCTATCGAGAAACTAGCGAGTTATTTGAACGATGAAGACAAATTGATTACGAAATCATACTATCCTGATGACAACGAGTTCAAACTTGTTACAAAAAAAGGTGTGTGTTGTTATGATTATTTGGATTCCTGGGACAAACTAAATGAAACTGAACTGCCATCGAAAACAAAATTTTTCTCAAAGTTGAATAATCAAGACATTACTGAAGAAGAATATTTGCATGCGCAAAACATATGGAAAACTTTTGATATAAAAAATTTAGGTGAATACACAGATCTATATCTCAAGACAGATACATTGTTACTCGCAGATATTTTTGAAAATTTCAGAAAACGATGTATGAAAATTTATGCACTCGACCCTCTTTTTTATTGTACTGCTCCAGCTCTCTCATACGATGCTATGTTGAAATATACAGGAATGAAAATTGATTTGATAACTGACCCTGAAATGTATTTGTTCATTGAAAAAGGTATGCGTGGGGGGTTGTCGGAATGTTCCAACAGATACCATCATGCAAACAATAAATACATGGGGGATTCATACGATCCTAGCAAGGAAGTTTCATACCTTTTATACTTAGATTTCAACAGTCTATACGGTGGAGCTATGACTTCTTATCTACCTTATGCAGGATTCGAATGGGTTGACAATTTTGATTTAAAAACACCGGATGATTCTGATTATGGTTATATTTTAGAGGTGGATTTAGAAACCCCTAAAGAACTATTTGATGCGCATGCTGATTATCCATTAGCTCCTGAGCACAGCAAACCATTCGGAAGTAAATATACAAAATTGATGGCTACGCTTCATCCTAAAAAAAAGTACGTTGTACATTATAGAATATTGAAACTTTATGCGAGTTTAGGAATGAAAATTACTAAATTCCATCGTATTTTAAAGTTTAAGCAATCACCATGGTTAAAACCATATATCGACTTGAATGTAAAACTACGACAACAGTCTAAAAATGCTTTTGAAAAAAACTATCATAAATTAATGATAAATAGTATATTCGGAAAAACAATGGAAAACGTTAGGAAATATCGCGATGTAAAATTGGTAACATCATTCGAGGGTCGCTATGGCGCGCATTCATATATCTCAAAACCTAATTTTCATAGTTGTACTATAATATCCGAAAATTTTATTCTTATCGAAATGAATAAGACTAATGTAATGTTCAATAAGCCAATTTTCATAGGTTTCTCAATTCTAGATGAATCGAAAATTTATATGTATGACTTTTGGTACAATTACATTAAACGATTGTTTAATAATTTAGCAACAAAAGCGTACACAGACACTGACAGTTTCATCATTATAATTAAAACTGATGATGTTTATCAACAAATATCGCAAGATATCGAAAGATTTGATACCTCTGAATATGATCCAAATAACCCTTACAACATACCTCTTAAAAACAAGGGTCTTCTCGGTAAAATAAAGGATGAATGTCATGGAAAAATCATGACAGAGTTTGTAGGACTTAGAGCAAAGATGTATGCGTACAAAGTTTTTGGTGATGCCACTCAAAATAAACGATTAAAAGGTATAAAATCATCAGCGTTGAAACAAATTACGTTTAATGACTATTTACAATGTTTAATGAATCAAGAAGATAAGTATGTTAAGCAAAATTTAATTAAAACGAAGAAATTTGATGTATATACGATAAGTCAAAATAAATTAGCATTAAGCCATCGTGATGACAAAAGAATGGTCGTAGAAAATAATATTGATACAAAACCTTGGGGTTATGAAACATTGTATCAAAATGTAAATAAAGATTGAGAAAAATGAAAAAATATCTTATTATTTCTAAACCAAACAAATACACATATTTCTAGGTTAAATAAATACACATATTTTTAGTTTCCTAATATAAAATTTATATTTTGGTTTTTGGTACATCATAAGGAAAGCCGTTTTCAAATTGAATATCAAAATCCCATTTTTTGTTTTCAACAATATTATCATATTTTTTTTTCTTTTCTTTATTTTGCAAAAGTAATGCTAGATCTTTAACCATTTTATTGAACGATGAAGTATCAATATTCTTCCCAACTTGAGTCAGCATAAACCAATCTCCAGCATGTAAAGTATTGCATAAGTATTTTATATCAGCGTCGACCGCAACGCCAAACTGTGATGTTAATAGAAAATGTCTGAACCGCTTAGAACACAACGTGAGTAATCTATACGCCAAAGCCACTACACTTATTACACCAACAAAAATGAGCCAAAACCATAAGAAAACATATATTTTTTCATTGATTACATTAATTGGTAGAATGCAAAGTGCATCACTGGTTTCCATGGTACCTGAGGGGCCATATCTTTTAAATGTACACTTTGCTATTTTTGGAAAGATCTCTGACATGGGGTCAATTCGATCATTTTGATCTTCATGAATATATTTTAAAACATCCCATCCGTAAGTTGAAAATTCGTAATTCAAAAACCAATTAATAAGAAACATTTGTCCGATAACATTTATTATATTCAGAATTTCGCAAAATATGAAGCGATAATAATAACTATAGTGATGAAATATATTGCTTTTGAAATATTCACATAAACTACGGCTTTTTGATTCAAAAATTTTCTTATTAAATGATATTATTTTTGAATCACCAATCAACGCTCGCATCCGACCCCCTTCCCACATTTTCCATACAAAATATGGGGTGTAAAAAAGCATTGCTTGGAAGATGAGAAACAATCCAGACCATTGATAATATTTATGATGTTTCACAGAGTCTTTTGTAGGATTGAAGTATGAAACTCCTGGATATGGAACACCATAACCATGCTTCTGCTGAGTTGTGAAAGTTGATCCGATCCAACAGTATGTGTTTATCATTTGTTGAGACATCTTTTCAGCAGCGCACTCTATTGGCGAGCTAAAAAATTGGTGAGATGTGCAAATCGCGCACATAGCCAACAACAACGTTGTAGATAATTTGTAATGTAACTTAAATACATTATTGGTGATACAAACTTTGTCAAGATTGACAAAACTTGAGAGATTTTTGAAAATGTCCAACATTTTATTTTGTTTGCGATGCGTGTGCTTCATGCGACTGATCAAAACGATTGATCAGAATTCAATTTTTCCGTGCTATATATAAACCCCTCCTCTTAGAATTCTATCAGTTGGTATTAATGAAGAAATTACAACTCATTTTTTGTTTTTCAATTTTTTATTTATTTATGAAAAAATCAGTAATACATGAACTAAGATAATGAATAATAATAATAAAGTTATTATGATTTTTGTCAATTTTTAAGAAATTCCATCATAATATTATCATTACACAAATTTAACCTAAAACTCCTCTTTCAATCGCTTATATGGTACATTAGTTTTATATGAATTTTTTTCTTCAGTAGATTTATCTTCTTTAGAAGTGTTGGAACCACGCTTTGCTTCATATTCTTCTTCCTTTTTTTCACTTTTTATCAATCGATCTGTCTCTTTGCTCTCTCGAGGATAATAGCGACTCATTTTGTTCAACGTTCAAGTTACGACTGATAACTTAAACATCTACTGAGTTGTTAAGTAACCACTCACTCAAGAGTCTAACATTTCTTCGCGCACAGTTATAATGCTTCACACGATGTTCATGATGGGGTTGATGATGTTGACAGCTACCTTCATACTCTTGCCTCAATTTTGATAACGATGTGCATCCTAAATCATGTAAATCAATGATGACTGTTCCTTTTCCAATGATGTCACGCAACCATTGTTTTTTCTCAGCACCTTTAACGTAAATCATTGTTGCTTCCTGAAGCATACTTGAAACAACTTCATCCATCAAATCGTATGGTATTAATCCACTGTCCCAGCTTAAGTTGTGATAATTTCGAGTTAGCCAGTTGTTAATTGCTTTACTTTTCCCTGATAATTCATTCCATAGAAAAGGTGGTTGAAACAAATGTGTCACTCTGTGACCATCTTGTAGACAGATTGAAGATATTTCCTTCAGGATGAATTTATTGTTATCTTCTTTGAATCCTTGAAGATCACAAACGAACTGCATTTTTATAATTTTTTAACAACACCACTCATAGGAATGTACTCAAAAATACGATCGTACAATATTAAACAATAAGCTGCTGTGTTTGCTGGTACGTTAGTATCCGTTTGGATCTCGAGGCGAAGATCGACTGAAGATGATTTTATAGCTTCCGACTGTTTTGAACAGTCAATGACAAAGAGTGGGGCGAAATTCATGAAATCAGTTCGACTTAATAATGGTTCACATTCTTTCCCATAATAATTTTTTTGAAAATTTGCATACATATCGTAAATAATTGAATATTGATTCGATTGAAAATTGATATTTAAAGAAGCATAGGGAAAGGAAGAAGAATTTAAATAAACTTTAACATCACGCAACGAACAAGTATCAAATTGACTTGCATTAACAAGTTTAGAATTTTTGCGATTCGTTTGGAAAGCTAACAAAATGAATCTTGGTTTTTCGAGGTTAGAACTGGTTTTCATAACCCATACATGCTTAGATGTTTGAGGTAAAATCGGGTTCTCCATCAATTCCCACGAACGAAAACTCATCGAAATAGGTTTATTTTTAGAGATAAATTTTAACAAATTAATTTTCTCTTCATCTGAAACGCGAACGTGTGGAACAAGCCATTCAATCTTTGTTATTTTCACTTTGTAATCTTCATTTTCATTCTGAATAATTGCGTTGTCATCGGTATTTGATCTTATCAATATTAATTCATGCTTTGCATTTAGAATTATTTTGTTATAATCTTCAGCCCACCCGATCAAGTAATGGAGAGGAATGTTGACATCGAAATATCCAGCTGTAGATGTGATCTTATTTTTTTCACCAACACCGATGAAATTGGCATTTTCTAGTAAATATTGTTGACTGGGGCTTGTTGAAACGTATGCTTTCATCAAACTGGTTAAACCAACATTTTTATTTTTATCAATTTCCACACCATTCAATTCATATCGTAATTCTGAGAAAAGATGGCAAATACCATTGTTCACGAAATGGGTTTTAGCTGCTGCTGCAGTTCCATCTGCTTTCAGCAGTCTCCCTGCTATGTGCAATGAACTTTTTGATGCATGAACGTATAAATCTTGCTGTTGAATCGCGATTCGTATCTCATCATTATGATTGAAGGATGTTGTGTTGTGTGGTTGGTAACTATGTATTTCATAACTTGAAATTGATTCATCAAAATGAACCGGAGTTTGAACTTGAAGAATCTCTTCTCCGCACGCCATAGCAAAAGATAACAATTTTTAAGTTGAAAAATTTATATTTTCTTTTAAACACAATCCTAGGCTCTGTAGGAATTTCGCATTCGCTGGTGTTAACTGTCTTGCGTATCCTTTCGGACTGATTGGTTTTTTCCATACTTGAAACGTTTTATAACTTTTGCCTACTTTCTTTTTTTGATTCTGTGCATTATAGTATACAATACCCATTTTTATACAGCTCTAATGTGTAAACGAATTGTTATAGTTTCCCCCCTGAAATTAATCAAGTTTCCCTCTTCATCAACAATCCTGATTTCCAAATTATCAATGACTCGGCCGAGGACTCGAAAATAAATGATGGGATTTGCTCTCTCCAAGATCTTAAATCCTGTTGGGACTGATGGATAAAATTCATAAATACTATGGACTCGCTTGTTATTTACAAATGAATCGTTGGTTATATTACACTCTAATCTTATTGTATTGAATTTTATTATTTTTACTGGTTTATCAGAAATATGTTTTTTATTAGGTGGTAAACGTCGAGGAAGAAAACCTAAAAGTTCTCCTATAGAATCGCTAGGTATAAAATTAATTTCTTTATTACACTTTATTTCACAATGCAATGTATTAGCATTGGGTTTCAACTCAAGGTTCGAATATGCAGTTTTTAAATATTTTTCAATTTCCTCAATTTCATATGATCCTACAGGAATGACAATAGTTTCATTACCTACGTAAAACTTGTTTTTCGAAGGTTCAATATTAGGTATTGTATTGAATGTTGAAAAATCTACAAGCCCTAACTCATATGTTTGATTAGGAGGCAATTCAATTGGTGGGAAAAAATTTGCTGTCAACACCGACGTGTTACCTGAGAGTGTACACGTGAAGCTATTCATTTCTGAGCTGTGACTGATGAAGAAAATAGTTTTTAACGATAGTTATAGAGAAATTGCAAACATAAATGACCGCAGTTGACTGTGTCATAGTTTTGAAATTTTTCATGACTGAACTGAATTCTACCGATTCCGAGGTATTTAAAGAGCTCTTCAAATGGTCGAAGTCCAAAGCTGTCAAAATACGTGACTTTATTTTTTCGCTTATGATAAGCAACCCAATGAGATCCGGGTCCTCTGGAAGAATCTAAATTTACAATAGCACATTCATTTTCCCAAGGACCAGTTTTGGGGAGTGAATCTCGCATGAAAATTCCTCTGAAATGAGGTATTTTTAATTTTTGGGCAAGTTTCAACAAGTCTATATTTGTCAGAGCTCGTTTCGGTAGATTCAATGGAAGTTTTTTGACATTTCAATACCTAAGCCTTTGCGGTATGGTTTTAAAAAAAGTCCATGGCCGATTGCAATACTTTCCATCGTTTCATTATGACGTTTCATTTCGTTAAATTTCTGTTTTGCATCTTTAGCTTGATTAATAGTCTTGGCTAGCGCAGCTGCACCTCCTGTTAGTGAACCAAGAGCGCTTAGACCGGCAAATATGGGAATCAACGGTAAAATACCACCCATTCGAGGGGAAACTGGAATAATTCGAGGGATAGTCACATTGCGCTTACCCCCACTTTTTTTTAAAACCATTTTTGCCCCTCTAAGCGCTGATTTCATTGGATTGCTTGCAACTAATGCATTTTTTGCACCACTTATTATTTTGCTCAAACTGATTTTTTTCTGCTTCTTCAGACCTTTACCATGACGTTTGCTTTTACTTCGTTTAGAACTCATTTTGACTTTTCGTTTAACAGCCATTTTGAAAAACTTGTGTTGTTGTTGGTACAACAATCTTGTAAAGAATGGCGTTGAACTATTTAAGATGTTGAATATAAAGATTTTCCGCAGTTGCATGCAAGATGAAGTACAAAAAACAGCAGTCTAATTTGACTGTTCAAAATTTCGATTCGATACTTCCGCAAACAACTAGGAACAAAAGACATGGGTCCTTGTTACCAAGCACAGTGCGTGGAATTATTTCAGGAGCGAGCAACTGCGGCAAAACTAATATTTTATTTAGTTTATTAACTGAGCCTGATGGTTTGCGATTTGAAAACATTTATTTATATTCGAAATCTTTATCTCAACCAAAGTATATTTTTTTAGAAGAATTATTGAAAAATATTAAGGAAATAGAGTACTTTCCATTTTCTGAGAATGCCGAAGTTATATTACCAGAAGATGCTAAACCGAATTCAATCATTATTTTTGATGATTTTGTTTGTGAGAAACAAAATAATGTAAGAAATTTTTATTCTCGCGGAAGACATCAAGATTGTGATATTATGTATCTGACTCAGACTTACACTCGTGTACCCAAACATTTGATTCGAGACAATTGTAATTTTTTGATTTTATTCAAACAAGATGAATTGAACTTGAGACATATTTACAATGATCATGTAACTTGTGATATGTCTTTCGATAAATTCAAACAACTGTGTTCAGCTTGTTGGAACAATGATAAATATGGGTTTGTAGTTATTTCAAAAGATGATGAACTCAACAACGGAAGATATCGAAAGGGCTTTGACTGTTTCATTAGTGTTTCATAAATAATGATGATTGGGTAATAATGTTTTAGTTTGTCTGAAGACATCACGATGGATCTCTCGGAAGAACAAAAGAGATTGCAAGAAATTGCAAAAATCAGTGATATTATTCGTCAAAAATATAAAAATTTAAAAGCTGATACTACTGCGAATGAAACAGCGGTTCAAGAATTTTTCAAACCAGTCGTTACACCTTTAAACGAAATATTAAAATCTTCGGGAAAAGATAATCCTAACATTAAAGTAGTTAAAACTGAAAAAGTTAAAAAAGAAGAACTAAAAAATCAATACTATCCAGAAATATCAGATGATTCTGATGATGATGATTTAAAAAATCAATCAGATATTCAGAATAAAAGTTTTAGTAAAGAAAATTATGAAGATGATGAGGAAGAAAAAGAAGAATCGTTTATCAAATCGATTGAAAAAGAACCTGATGATACCAATGTTGTTAACAGAATCAAATATTTCTTGTCTCTAACTAAACAGAAAAATAAAAATATTGATTCAGTAACAGGAGTTCGTGATTTAGCGAAAGGTTTATATATTGGTGATAAACCTGTGAAATTTAATGGGGAATCAATTTTATTTAATGATGGTAATGGATTCAAAGCAACTTTAGGTTTACTCGAATTAATTTTTAAATTGAACCCGAATAGTGATTTGATTACTGATGATGATAGAAAAAATTATAAAAGTATTATTTTGTTAACTAGTGCTCATAAAAAATATTACAAAGAATCTGCTCCCGTGCGCGAGAATAATCCAAAATATGTAAACATTATTTCAAAATTGTTAAATAATCCATCTGGCAAAGGATTACCTCAATTTATGATAGCAGAAAAAAATAAGAAGCCAATTGATTATTTATATTATAAAGACGTCAACCAATTGGTTGAGCGATTACAATTGTTGATTTCATCCAGAGCAGCTGGTAATACAAGTCACTCGAATGAAATTCTTTCCATTCTAGATGAATTAAGGGAGAATGATATAATTTATTAAAGCATATGTGATTGGTGAATATATTCATTTTCAAAATGAGTATCGATGTGTTTGGACGTTCTCTAGCTACCGCCATATCACCGCGAGGACCTCCAGGTGTAGGCTTCAAACTCACTCAAGATGGACAATATAACATGGAACGTAGAAGAATTACAAATCTAGGGAAACCTATTTCATCAAGTGATGCTGTTACATATGAAACATTACAAAAAAATATAACTCTATTAAAAGAAGATCTTGATAAACTTGATCAAAATTTAAACAAACTAGCAACCGAGTTTGGAGCATATAAGAAAAAAATACATTCTATATGGTACAATACTGATAAAATAGAGACTAAAATACAATGATTTTCTTAATTTTGTTCATTCAAAATGGAAGAGTTGATCAGAGAACTGCATAAACCAGCTCGAAAAAATTTTAAAAGAAGACATGTGATTATGAAAACAATTCATGACACGTGGCAAATCGATCTAGCCGACATGTCTGCTTACGCGAAAGAAAATAAAAATCACACCTTCATGTTAGTGATAATAGATATTTTCAGTAAATTCGCTATTGCTAAACCTTTAAAATCAAAAAGTGCTAAACATGTAACTGAAGCAATGCAAAACGTTTTAAAAGAATATCCTACACCGAAAAATATCCATGTGGACAGGGGGACTGAATTTTATAACAAATCATTCAAAAATCTAATGAAAAAGTATGACATAAATATGTATTCAACTTTTAGTAACCTCAAAAGTTCAATTTGTGAAAGATTAATTCGCACACTTAAGCGGAACATACACATGCAATTCGATCGTCAGCGAAACCACAAATGGATTGATACTTTAACCCGAAATAATTGATTCATAT